>RJWH01007424.1:0-31075 GCA_004363575.1 Solenodon paradoxus | reverse complement strand
GGGACAAGGTGGGATCTCAGAACCGGAATATGGCAGGTGCTTGGGAACAGGGTTTTACCTAGATTTGGCCAGAGGGGGAGCCCGGGAACCCTCAATATGATAGAGGGGGTTCAGGAATCCTGAATGGGGGAATCCCGTGGTCAAAAGTGGCAGGGGTGTGTGTTGGGGGGGCGGTGCGTGGGCGGATTAGAAACCCTGGATGCTGCTCAGGTGGTGTCGGGGGGGTGACGGTGGCAGACAGGGCCCTCCGACGCAGGCAGGTGTCCTCTGTTCCCTCTCCCAGTCTCCGGAGGCCATCACGGCCATCATTGTGGTCTTCTCCCTCCTGGCCGCCCTGCTCCTGGCAGTGGGGGTGGCGCTGCTGGTCCGGAAGCTTCGAGAGAAACGGCAGACGGAGGGCACCTACCGGCCCAGCAGCGAGGAGCAGGTGGGTGCCCGAGCGCCACCACCCCCCAACCTCAAGCTGCCTCCCGAGGAGCGGCTCATCTGAATGCTGGGGACCCCCACAGCCGCCGCCACCGCTGTCCAGGACTGCCCGGCGCCGGCCTGCACGCTGCTGCCACCGAGACACCGGTCTCTGATGGTCCAGAAGGACTTGGGGGACCGCAGGGCACCTGCTAGGCGGGGTGCTGCCAAGCATGCTGCCTCTGCTTGATTCCGCCTGCACTTGGGGTGCTGGGGCTGGGGGCCTGCCGCCGTGCTTGGTGCTATTTGGTCTCCACTCTGCTCGGCCTCTGCTGGGCTCGGACATCTGCCCCGCTGGCACCAGGTCCGCCAACTCCCTCCTCTTCCTTTCCTTTCAGTTCACCCATGCGGCCGAGGCCCGGGCTCCCCAGGACTCCAAGGAGAAGGTGCGGGGATGCCTGCCCATCTAGATCCCCCTTTATCCATCTCCCCTGCTGTGTGACCTTGTGGGAAGGCAGAGCCCTCTTTGGGCAATCAGACCCAGCCACTCCGTGCTTAAGACTAGAAGGGAAGACTATGCTTCAGACACTTTGCCCCTGAGAGCCAGGGAGGATGGTGCTTCTCACTTAATATATATATATATATATATATATATATATATAAATATCCATATATAAAATTGGTGGTGAGATATAATAAAACCGGGTTGTTTTTTTTTCAGCAGCTGGAGGCAAGAATGAGCCTAGATGAAGGAGACATAGGAAATGCCAGAGGCTGTGGAGAGATGAATTGTGAGGTTGCTAAGGATTCTAGGGGCAGGGAGGGCTTCCTGGAAGAGGGGGCTTTCCGCGGGACCCAGGAGCCAGCAGCCGAAGGCTGTCTCAGCATAGAAGGCGGCAGAAGTGGCAGGTTTCTGAGCAGATAGAGAGCCCCCAGATAAACTCGCCAGGAAATAATACCTTTGGGCTCTCGTGGCTTTATTGAGGGGCATGAGTCTCCTCTGGGTCCCAGATCTTTAAGCTTCAAAACACTTTTTGAGCTCAGCCACCCTGGGCCGGCTTCTGGCCTGGGGTTCCTGCCAGAGGCTGGTGGGTGCCTTAGGGCATTTGGGGACCTCAGGAGGTTGGGCTCTGAGGTTCTCAGGGTCCAAGGAAGGATCAAGGGGTGTCCAGGTACTATCCGAGCTGGGCTTCGTGGGGACGGGAAGTTGGGGCTTTTCAGGAGGCCTGGGTTGGGTGGACACTATGGAGGGCTGGGTACTAGGGTGCTCCTGGCCTCTGGGCTCTTCCTCTGTCTTGTGGGAAGGGACAAGGTGGAGGATTAGGGGGTGGGGCTCCAGGAGAGAGGATTCAGGGTCCCCTGGGCTGCTTGGGTCTTCAGATATTACAGACTGGGATGGACAGACGCTTTCTTGGCTGACCTCTGGGGGAGGCTGGGAAGAGGGCTTCTCGGAGGAGGGGATGGCATCTGAAGGCTGGGGGCTCAGCAGACATGAAAGACCCGCAGACAAGGACAGGAACTGGGGTTCTGCCGCTTCCTTCTCCCCGGGTTGCCATTCTGGTCGTGTGGCTATGTCCGGCTGGTGGGGGTGGGAGAGATGGCTGAGTTGCCGGCCTTCCGATGTGGGAGGGGCTGGCCAGTTAGGCGGGCATGCGGGGGAGTGCTGGGGGGCTCACCAGGCTGCAGCAGCTGTCTATGCCCCCTCTCTGGCAGCCATCCAAACTCTGAGCGGGCCGCAGGCCGGGCGCGGTTCCCATACTCAGACTGTCGAGAATCTCGCTCAGCAAATCCTGTTCCTCCCCAGACTCCAGAAAGCTGCTGTCCAGCGCTTCCTCGGCCCATAAGTCCTCAGACTCCTTGGGGCTCCGAGGGAGTCTCCTGGGTGAGAATGCACAGCCTCAGAAATCTGCCCCCCACGGCCCCCAGACTGTTCTTGGAGGCTCCAGTTTGGGGAGCATCATCCCCATAAGTCTTGGCCTCCCACTTCCAACACTGTCCCCTCCCCTGCCTTAGAATCTTGTACCTTTCCTCCAGGGATGCAGAAGGACCTTCTTCTAACTGGGGTCTTCTGCAGGGGCGAAGGGGCCGGTTCTGCAAAGGACAGATTTTTTTTTTTTGGGGGGGGTGCAGATAAAAGTGGGACTTCAGAGTTCCAGAATAAGGAAATTCTGCAGGGCGGGGTGAGTGGGAAGTGGGCAGCGATCTCGGGGAGACAGCCGGTGGTGATGGAGGCTGGCAGGAAGGTTTGTGGATCATTCAGGTGTGTGCATTCGAGGATGTGGTGGTGGTGGGGGGAGCGTTCTTACGTGTCCAAAGTGTTGGGTGATAGGCAGGCGTTGCTGAAGACAATCGGAGCGGCTGCTGGGGTTTGAGATCCTCAGGGAACCTCCCCTTTGCATGCAGGAGACCCCATCCTAAGAAGGGGGTGAGTGAGTCAGGAGCCCTTCCCCTGCTCCCCTCTGGACATTGCCCATTGGTCTTACCTTATACATCAGAAAACTCTGCACCCCCTTCAAGCCACTCTTTGCCTACGGAGGAGCCAAAAAAACAAATTAGACTCGACAGTGATTCCATCCTGGGCCTTTGAGAAATCTACCCCCTGCCCCCTAGGCTAGTTCCATCTTGTCATCTCTTCCTGTTTGTGCCTCACGAGTATGCTCACAATTCCCAGTGTGCACTGACGTCAGGACACACTCCTGCCTTTGATGACCACTAAAGGAATACCAGCAGCCCCCCACCCAAGTGGAACGGGGAGGGGAGAACCTCAAGAGGTGTCCCTGTTCCCACGTTTGCAAAGAACAAACTCGAAGGGAAAAAACTGAGCTGCAAAAGTTGACCCCTGGTATGGGCAGAACATTGGGACTTGGGAAAAAAGCACAAGTGCGAAAACTGTGATTGTCATTTGTCACATCTGAGGACGAAAGAGGTGCGCCTTCCAGCTTGGTGGTCATTTTAGAGACAATTCTGACAATAATGTGTATGATAACAAATGGAAAATAAAAGTGGAAAGAATTGTTATTGGTTTAAGTGCTGGTTCAATTCTGATTTCAAAAACAAAATGCTCTGGTGGAGGAGTGGTTAGGTCCGCTACCTCTGACTTTGCTCAGTCCACAGACATCCCCGGGACCCAGGTCCCTGTCCTGGAGCCAGAAGAACAATGGAGATAGACAACTAAATAAAATAAAGTGCTTTTTTCCTCCTCCTCTCTTCCTGCCTGCCTCTGCTTGCCTTCATTCCTGCCTGCACTTTCCCTCTAAAACAAAAACAACAGAAAACCAGCAGGCCTTGCTGGAGTTCATGTCCCAGGGCTGGGTGGGAACAACCAAGATGATACATAAAATGCTTAAGATAAATAAAATCCTTCCTCCTCTCTCTGCCTGCCTGCCTGCCTGCCTACCTACTCGCCTTCATTCCTGCCTGCACCTTTGCTTGAAAACACAAACAAAATAGGTGCCCTTTAAAACGTCGGCATTGAACTGTCCTGTCTCATCGTCCTTGTCACTCCCATTAGTGGCCTGTGGCGTGCAGCAGCCTCACCGAGCGATAGATGTTCCTGACGGCTGGTTGGGTCTTAGCCTTGACTGAATGCAGAAGGGCTCCACCTCCTTTCTGGGAAGAGAATGCACCCAAGATGAGGGCGGTGGGGCTTCTGAGGTTACCCCTAGATTTTCCTCCAGCTCACAACTGTGCGACCCGGGGGGAAAAACCCTTTCCGGCTGCGTCTGCATTTCTTTACCTCTAGTGAGACCAAAATCATAACCTTACCTGGCGACTGTTGTGGGGTTAAGTGAGCCCGATAAACACCCAACAAGTGTTGGTTGCTATTACCTTTAGGGTGTCTGCCCAGAGCTGGTAGGAGCGAGGGGTACCTGGAGTGAGGAGAGGGGGTGGTCAGATCAGGTCGCTTCAGGCTGGGGGTTCTGGCGGGGTGGGGGCTCTGGGACTCACCTGAGGAGGCCCCACAGCAGGTAATCTCCTGCTCAAACAGATCTGAGAAGCCCTCTCCTGAGTTGAGCTGCTCCAGCCGGCCTTCGATGAACTGCACATGGGTGATGGGGGGTTCAGAAAAACAGGAGGGGCTGCCACGAACACTTCCGAATGTGAGGACCGGCCCCCACCCCAGATCTCTGGGACCCAGGAGACCCAGTCTGCCTCCCCTCCACCAGAAGAGAGCCCGAGGCAGACCCTCCCCCTATCCTGGAGCCAAGAGGCTCCCCCAGCCCTCTTTAGGGATTTTTTTCAAGAATTTGGTTTCACCCCAATCTCAGGAACCAAGAAGTAGATACTATCCCTCAACAACTCAAGCCGGGGGTCTCCCACCTTCAGGGACCCATGAGATCAGTCCTGTCTCCCCCACCCTGGGACCCTGGAGTGGGGGGGATCCTGCAGCACCTCTAGGACCAGGTGTCCACCCCTCTAACCCTCAGAGATCCAGGAGCCCGCCCCAGCCCGGTCCCAGCACCCCCCACCCCCACCCCCGTCTCCAGCACCGGCTCCAGGGAACCAAGCCTCTTCCAGCCACGTCCTTCTAGAACCAGCCCCGCCCTCAGGGATCCAGGAGCCCGAGTCCAGCACCGGCTCCGCCTCCACAGAGTCCGTTCCAGCCCCGCCTAGGGGACCAGGTTCACCTGTTTGAATAGCTGCAAGTGTACCGCCCGCTGGTGGAAGGCCTGCAGGGGCGCCCCGGGCTTCTGGGCCAAGAAGGCTTCTTCGCTGAAGATTACAGGTTGGCCCTGGAAGAAGCATCCGCCACCAGAGCTCCCCGCTGCGCTCCTGGACCCCAGATGCCTCCTTCATTCTATCATACATTTATGTGCAAACTGTGGGCGTCTGCAAACTTATCTTGTGCCCGGCCTCCTGGGCGCAGCGAGGATTTGGGCTTTGACCGGGAGGGAGGTGGGAACCCAGGAGGGCGGGGCCTGACTCCGGTGCTCACGGGAGCCCTCTGGCCGCCGAGTGGGGGTGGACGGACTGGGATGGGGCAAGAGGGGATTCAGTGCACCGATCCGGGCCATTAGTAATAGGGACCCGAACTAGTTGGAGACAGGAGGGGGAGGAATGAACAGATTCCAGGTGTATTGTAGAGAAAGAGCCAATAAAGGTCAGATGGACACATGATAGACACCCCCCAAGACTATAGAATAGTTGTGAAAAGCTGTCTTTTCGGGGGTAGGGGGGCAGTGTTCAAAGTCAGCAATTCAAAACCTTGGCTTCAACACTGGGATTTCTTCAAGGCTCGGTGTCCTCATCTATCAAATGGGCCCATCGTAAGAGCCATCTCATAAAACCGTTGAGTATTAAATGAGATAATAGTCAAACCTAGCATGTCAGGGTGTGCCAGGCACCATCCCAGCATTTGTCTACCTCCCACTGGCCCACACGACCCTTTGGCATCCCATTTTACAGATGAGCAAACAGAGGCACAGAGTAAGCATTCCACAAATAGGCGCTATTCTTATTCTGAATCCTCTAGGGACCCATGGGGCCTCTTCCTCCGTGGCCCCTCATTGCTCACTGGGTTGCAGATGAGAGCATCGCGGTACCCTCCAAAGAGCAGGGCCTGGGCTTTGAGGAACAGACGGGACACCCCTTCCCCGGGAGCCAGAGTGACCTTCCTCAGCCGAAGCCTCAGTAGGGACACCTGGAAGACAATGGAACTGTGCTGAGCGGCCAGGTGTGGTGCCTCCTAGGCGTCCCAGATCTGGCAGGAGGGTGGGAGGGGGAAACACTGACCACATCAGGGGGCAGGGCCTGGACGTCATCAAAGGGCGTCTCCAAGGTATTGGAGTCCACATTCATCAGCACCACTTCCTCCAGGGCTTTCTCCCGCACTCTCTGCGATGGGGAGCCGGAGCCAGAAAGCTGCTCAGAGCCCGAGGGTCCCTGGCCTGGGAGGGTATCTGGGATGCAGAGGCAGGGGTCCCCGTCCGCCCCGTCGGTCCAGGTCCGCTTGTACTCACCTCAGCGAGACTGGCGTGCACTCCGATGAGGTAGGGCATGGGCGCGCTGCAGACAACCAGAGGCTGGGTCATGCGGGTGCTGTCCCCAGGCGCTCAGGTCCTCAGGCCCCTTCCCTGAGCCCTGCCCTGCCCTTTCCTGTGGCTCACCAGCAATAGTCCAGCAGATGCGGTGGCAGCGTGGGGATCAGCACATGCTCCCAGTGCATGGGGTAGAGGAGGGCGCAGGATGCGTGGACGCACGAAGTCAGCTGAGGACAAGTGGGGACCTGGAGTCAGGACCTCCTGCTTCATGACCCTCTCTGGGACACTGGCTCTTTTGGCTCCATGTCCCACATCCCCAGTCTCTTGTCCCCCCTTACCCCACCCGCTATGGGGTAGAGTTGAAAGTGAAGACCTCTTGAGGAATCAGCTGAAGAACAAGAATTGGGCAAATTACAGTGCTTGGAAAAGGTGAGCTAGGACTCCGCACGACTAGTTCCTTCCATTAGGGGGCAGAGCTAAAACGCAATCCTTCGGGTCCCTCTTCAGCAACTCTTCAGCCTATTAATGCCACTCCTAAAGAGGTGGGGCTATAATTTAACCAGCCCTGGTCTCACTCATAGGGGTGGAGCCAGCCACACCTCAGCTCCTCTGATCCCACCCCTAAGGAGGCGTAGCTAGAATGCCTTTACTCCCACTCTAGGGGTGGAGCCAGCTTTCGCTCCACCCCCTCCTTGCCCCTAGGGGCGGAGCCAGTCTTGTTCCAGCCCACAGTGGGTGGAGTTTGGACCCAATGCTCCAAAAGAGGAGGAGCTGAACCCTCGCAGATCCGCCCCCATAAGGGTGGGGCCAGGTTCCTCCGCCCAGAGGGCGGAGCCAGGCCTCCGTTCCTGCCCCGCCCAATGGCCCGGATGGTCTTGCTTTACCGTGCTCAGCTTGCTGGCGATGAGGAGGACCCTTCGCTCCGCCAGGAGCGCGGCGTACAGCCCCAAGATGTTCTCGTTGGTCACCGCCACCACGAGCTCCGTTAGATTCCTCTGAGAAACAGAGCAACGCTGGGCGCGAGGAACCACAGGATCTGGCAACCCCCTCCTGATTTGGGGACCCCTTCCCGGCCCCCCAGCAGCCCTTCCCGGGTTTTCACTCACATTTTCAGGAATGGATGGCAGGCGACCAGAGTCAGGGGCCACGAAGCAGGAGAGCTGGTGAAGGGGTGGGCAGGCGAGCGGTCAGTCAAGTGTTGGCCTCACCTGGGTGCCCTAACTTCCAGGGTTCCCGAGCCCCGCTCACCGGCCGGCTGCTCCCAGGGGCAGGGGCCGGGGTGCCTTCCGAGCAGGAGATGGTGATTCCGCTGCCCTGGGGGAGACGTGTAGCTGTGTGGTCCCCAGCGGCTGGGGTGCAGCCTCCCCATTGACCTGGGCTCCAACGTCCAGGGGTTTGCAGCTACTCACCAGTTCCAGCCCCACCGAGGTTTGGGGTCCAGGCAGGGGCTGCTTCTGCTGCATATTTAAGAGAAGTTGCTCTGCCTCGGAGACCTGGGGGGGCGGGGGGCGGTGTCTGAGCCAGAACATGGTTTGCGGGTACTGAGGACCTTGACTCAGACTCGGTGATCTGGGGGCGGGGGGTTGGGTGGGCAGCCAAGGGGATCCGATCAGGCTCGAGTGTCCTGAGCGGTGCTGGCCGCTTGCTGGGAGCGGGGGGTGGGGGTGGGGGGGCGTGGCCCCCCGCGGGAATGAGAGTGGGGGCTGGTCTCACTTGTTCCTGGGCCAGGAGGTCTCCGACTGTGTTCAGTAGCTTGTAAAACACCTCAAACCAAGGCAGATGGCTGTGGAGAGAGGACACCGGTTCTGGGACATATGGGTCCCTAAGCGAAGCTCCTCCCACCCCAAACCCCATCCCGCAGCCCAGACCTGAGGATGCAGAGACACCTCTGGGCTCCCCCTCGCAGGCGGCAGAACCCAAATCTACGGGTGCCGGTCAGGTCCGTGAGGGCGAAGGTGAAATGCTGCACAGCGGGACTGGGGGGCTCTCTGGAGGAAGGAAAGACGCTTGAGAGACCAGGCCCACCCAGATCCCTGACCCCATCCCCACCACCCAAACAGTGCTCCTGGAGCTGTGTCTGCATTCTGGGGTCCTGGGTGTCTGACTCCTCTGGGTCCCTAATTGATTGGAGTCCCTGGGGTCCTTGGCAGTGATGTCTGCTTTCTTCCTTCCATACCTTTCCACATCAAAAGGGAAGCAGAACTTTGGCACCATCTGCATAGCTTCCTGGGGACAGAGAGCAGTGCTCACGGCTGGGCCACTCAGGTTGGCCACTCACCACCCCTGAGCTCCAGGTCCAACACAGCAGCCCCTCCCCCAGTGGGCACCCACTTTCCGGATCAAGGAGCCAACCTGCATACCTGGTCCCTGAAGTCTGGGGGGAACTGCCGTAGAATGGGGGGATCTGCGGGGAGAGCCAGGCTCCAAGGTCAGGACCCCAGGTCTACCCTCCACCTCCCTGCCCCCACTTGTTGCCCCCAACTCACCCTCCTGCAGGGAGGCAGGGCAGACCGCTTCGAAGAACCAGTCAAACAGGGCCGGAGGACCCCCTCTGTGGGACAGGAGAGGGCTGAGAGGACCCAGGGACTTGCTTCTGTGTGGGCGGTTGTGTCTGTGTGGGGCCTGCACACCTGCATGATTGTGTGCATGCGTGAAGCTTGCACCTGTGTACCTGACCCGAGTGAGAGGCAGGCTGTGTGGGGCTGTGCATGTGACAGCGCAGATTCTGTGTGCACGCTGGGAGCATGGAGCAGAGAGAGTGTGTTGCATGTGTGACGCATGTGAGCATGCAGGTGTGTGCGTGTGTGCATGATCATATGAGCATACAGGTGTGTGTGTGTGTGTACATCACTGTGTGAGCATACAGGTGTGTGTGTGTGCATCACTGTGTGAGCATACAGGTGTGTGTGTGCATCACTGTGTGAGCATACAGATGTGTATGTCTGCATCTCTGTGAGTTTGTGAGTGTGTGTTTCTGATTTATTCCACGTCTGCCTGAATGGATGAGTGTGAGTGTGCCCGACCAGCCAGTGTCAGAGTGAACACCACCACCTTTTCTTGTGAGGCTGTGTGTGTCTGGGTAAATGTGTGAGCCTCTCTGTACTCTGGAGACCAAGGATCCCGGCCTGTGGCTCCTGATGTGTTAGATCCTGGGAGCTGGAGGGCCCCTGGCCTTGAGATCTCTGGAATCTCTGCCTTCCTCCCTGGTCCCCACCATTGCCCCTGGTGCAGAGGATGCTGGGACTGGAGCTTAGGGAGGGAGGGAGACAGCTAGCTTTGGAGGACGACAGAAAGGGGACCGGCAAACAGGCACAATGTCCTGGAAGACACACACACAGTCCCTGACATGGCGACCCCCAGGGAGTCACCCTTCCATGGACACACAGGCCTCACACAAGCACTCACACCCACAGTCACGCAGTTCCTCCTACGGCTGAGCCCCGGATGCCATGTTCCCCATCATCGAGATTCACCAAGAGACACGCACTTGGAGTTACAAACTAAGTCACACAGAGCCAGGAAGAGAGAGAGAGAGGGAGGGGAGCAAGCATGGTCTCAGTGGGCCCAAGTCTCTACTGGAGTTCAGATCCCAGCCACTAGCCACCCACAGCTTGTGGATCCTGCCGGGTCCTGCCCTGGCCCACACCCCGTGGTCCCAGCCCCGGCCTGGTCTGGCAATCAATCACGGTCTAGAGGAGAGAGGAGGGATAGCGCTTACTCAACTCGGGATCCCATGGTCCCTGCAGGGCCAGCCAGCGGAGCCCTCTCTCCTCAGGGGTCCTCAGGGCCCCTGCTTCCGTGGAGCTGGGCCCTGAGCCGGTTCAGCTTCCTGTGTGGCCCAGAGAGGAAGTTTAATGTGTGACTTCCCCAGAGGGAGGTCCCCACCCCCACCCGCTACCAGAAACCCAAGCATCCTGCCTTCTAACCTTCCCCAGGTTGGGTGGGAATACAGGCTGCTGACTCCCGGCCCCGTTTAGCCAGGCTGGGCCACCCTGATCTCTGTTATCAAGCTAATTTCTGCCTCTCTGCTGCAGCCAACCATCACCATTTATTTGCCCACAATGCTTCCTCTTTCCTCAACTTTTCTTCTTTCCTCTGGTTCATCTTCACTGACCATTCCCTTAAAGACCACCAGAGGGAACCAGGCTGGAGAGCGAACCTGGGTCCTAGTGTCTACACCTCCTTCCAAAGAAGCTTTAAGCCCCTAAATCCTTATAGTCAATGCCTTTTTACTTAATATGGCTAGAATGACCCTCATACTGAACTCTGGTTGACCCGCTGGAATTGGAGTTGTAGACTGAAACTACTTGGGTTTAAATCTTAGTTCACCACTTCATAACCATGTGATCTTTCTGGGTATTTAGCCCCCCTCCATACAAGAAATGCTCATTCTGTGAGTTATCTGCACCCCTGTTGATTGCAGCATTATTTACAATGGTCAAGAAATGTAAACAATCTAAGTGCTCATCGACAGGTGAATGTCTAAAGATGTGGTCTAGATGCGTCCACGAAGACTCCCCAGCTATTAAAAAAAGATGAGTTAGTGCTATTTTCAGCAACAGATGGACAGAGGGGAGGATGCTCAGTGAGATAAGTCAGAAGGATGAGGACACACGCCAGATGATCTCGCTTATGTGGAAGATAAAGAAATAAAGCAAAGCGACAGACAAAAGGAAACAAAAACTAAACTTTGGGCTCTGACGATAGAGGCTACCAGAGGGAAAGGAGTGGGTGCGGGAGACGAGGGTTCTGGTATTCAATGGACAGTGGAGGAGAAATAGTAGAAATTTGGTGGTGGGTGCATTATCACATATTTGATGAAAAGTGAACCTGGACTTCTAAAGGTATATTATTATGTACATCAAGGTCTCTTCAATAAAAAAGAACACTCAAATATTTTTTAAGATAAAAGGCGGAGGCAGGCCTTGGTGGAGTAGTGGTTGCGTGCATCGCCTCTGGCCGAGCTCAATCCACGTGCATCTCAGGGACCCAGGTTCACATCTAGGGACCAAGAGAACAGCCAAAATGTGCAACTAAATAAAATGAAGAAATGTTTCTTTCTGCTCTCTCTTCCTGCCTGCCTACACTTTTCCTTAGGGAAAAAAAAAAAAAAAAAAGATAAAAAGTGAAGGAACCTACCCACCTCCCCCAAAAGTCACAGGACCACGTGCAAGACTTTGGCAAATTGTCATTTACAAAGATGACTGCTGTTATGTCTCCCGACCCACATGCTTTTCTGGAACCTTGCTCTCTACCCTTAAGAGGTGGCATCTACCTCCTAGCCCCTTAAATCTGGACAAGATTTTGTGATCATCTTGAGAAGGATTCCAGAGGCTACCTAGTTCCTTCTGAAGTTAAATAAAAAACCTGCAAAGTTAAAAAACAACCCTGCAATGTATCCTTTCTTGCTCTCTTGGGATCTTTGCTTTGGGCAACCCAACCCATGCATTGCAGAAATTTATAACCTTGCAATGGAATCACTCTGAAAGCAGCTTCCAGGCATGGCTGGTGGAGTAGTGGTTTGGGCAACTGCCTCTGGCAGCAGCACAGTCCATATACATCCCAGAGACCCGGGCTCGTGTCCTGGGCTGGGGGAACAGCCAAGATGTACAGTTAAATAAAAATAAATAAAATATTTCTTCACTTCTCTCTCCGCCTCCCTGCCTGCCTACTTACCTTCATCTCTACCTACATTATTCCTTGAAAACAAACCAAAACAGAAAAGTAAAGAACTTCTCTATCTCTGCTTGAGAGTCTCTAAGGGAAGTCGGGTGGAGCAGAGACCAGCTGCCCCGGCTACAGACTCAGGAGCAAAAGAAAGAACTGTTTTACATCTCTAAACATTTGGGGATAGTTTGTTACGCAGTTAGGGCTAACTGCTACATTTTATCTGTGTCCTTCTCTAGATATTCCTCCAACCGCCACTGGATTACACTCCCTCCAGGAGAGCAAATCAAGGTTCAGAGAGGTCAAGTCTTCCTCTTCTGTTTGATTCTAGAATCTTCAACCACCTCCCCCCCCCCCCCCCGCACCATCCCCTAGGGAGGGACCCTCCCTTGCTGATCCCACAGGGAGATGAAAAATGCACACAGTGGAAACATAATAGGACAACAATAACTAATTTATTGAGACTGAGGGAGCAGAGGATGGGAGGGGTGGGTTCACAGTCTCTTGTTCCCATGCTCCAGGGTTTCTTTCTCTCCAAGAACAGCCCTCCACCCCACCCCACCCCACCCCCGAGAAAGTCAGTTAGCTGCAGGAAGTGAATTCAGGGACACCACAGCAGTGGAGGGGGGCAGTGAGCTCACAGGGGTCAAAGGTGCGGCCAGGTCAGATTGGAAGCAAAGCCAGGCTCAAGGAGCATGACCAAAAGCAAACTGGGGTGTATAGATCTGGGGGTGCAGTGGGGTGCTTGGGATGGAAGTTCCAAGTGCAGGTCACAGGTGAGGCAGTCCTCCTGGAAGTGTCCGCCTGGCAAGAGCTCCAGGGTGAGGAGATGCAAAGGGGTTTCAGCCGGGCCAGGGTCAGAGGCCATGTTAGGTTACCAGAGTCAGAGGTGAAGTGAGCTTCTTGGCTCCAAAGCTATGGCAGGGTCAGGGTGAAGTGATGGATGTAGAGGGATCATAGAGTGGGAAGAGATCTCAGGCTCAGAGGTGAGTGGGGTGGCCGGTCCAGAGATGGGCTTCCAGGAGTCAAAGTTCAGCAGCCTAGCAGAGAGGGGAAGGCGGGGCCTACACGGGGGAAGGTGGGGCCCAAGGAGGGAAGGCAGGGTCCACAGGAAGGGAAAGCGTGGCCTTCTTAAGGAAAGACGATGCCCACAGGAGAAGGCGGGGCCTATGCGAGGGAAGGCGGGGTCTACAAGAGGCGAAGGCGTGGCCCAAAGAGGGGAAGGCGGGGCTCACAGGAGGGGAAGGCGGGGCCCACGCGCAGCGAAGAAAGCTGGCTTAGGCCACCTCCTCCTCTGCCTCCTCCTCGAACTCGCCCTCCTCGGCCGTGGCGTCCTGGTACTGCTGGTACTCGGACACCAGGTCATTCATGTTGCTCTCGGCCTCGGTGAACTCCATCTCGTCCATGCCCTCGCCCGTGTACCAGTGCAGAAAGGCCTTGCGCCGGAACATGGCCGTGAACTGCTCAGAGATGCGCTTGAACAGCTCCTGGATGGCCGTGCTGTTGCCGATGAAGGTGGCGGCCATCTTCAGGCCGCGAGGCGGGATGTCGCACACGGCCGTCTTGACGTTGTTGGGGATCCACTCCACGAAGTAGCTGCTGTTCTTGCTCTGCACGCTCAGCATCTGCTCGTCCACCTCCTTCATGGACATGCGGCCGCGGAAGACGGCGGCCACCGTCAGGTAGCGTCCGTGGCGCGGGTCGCAGGCGGCCATCATGTTCTTGGCGTCGAACATCTGCTGGGTGAGCTCGGGCACCGTCAGGGCGCGGTACTGCTGGCTGCCGCGGCTGGTGAGCGGGGCGAAGCCGGGCATGAAGAAGTGCAGGCGCGGGAAGGGCACCATGTTCACGGCCAGCTTGCGCAGGTCGGCGTTGAGCTGGCCGGGGAAGCGCAGGCAGGTGGTCACCCCGCTCATGGTGGCCGACACCAGGTGGTTGAGGTCGCCGTAGGTGGGCGTGGTCAGCTTGAGGGTGCGGAAGCAGATGTCGTACAGGGCCTCGTTGTCGATGCAGTAGGTCTCGTCCGTGTTCTCCACCAGCTGGTGCACCGACAAGGTGGCGTTATAGGGCTCCACCACCGTGTCCGACACCTTGGGCGACGGCACCACGCTGAAGGTGTTCATGATCCTGTCTGGGAACTCCTCCCGGATCTTGCTGATGAGCAGGGTCCCCATCCCGGAACCCGTGCCGCCCCCTAACGAGTGGGTCAGCTGGAAGCCCTGCAGGCAGTCACAGCTCTCGGCCTCTTTCCGCACCACGTCGAGGACCGCGTCCACCAGCTCGGCGCCCTCCGTGTAGTGGCCCTTGGCCCAGTTGTTCCCGGCTCCGGACTGGCCTAGAGAAGGGAGGGGACACACAGGCATCTGGAGGGGGCGTGGGTCCCCCGCCTCGGCTCCCCTCAGCCGTCCCAGGGATTGTGTAATAATAATTATAACAATAACGATCCCCCCACCCTTCGCCATATCCAGGTGTTCCCAGCAGTCGTCCACATGAAGGACAGCCCTGTTTCCCAAGCTGGAATTTCTCTCCACTGACCACTGGATTACACAGTCCACAGAGGACGGATCAGGTGCAGTGACGGGTGACGAGAGTATTATTGTTATTTTTTAAGAGAGGAAGGGAGGAAGGGGCATTTCAAGAAGGAAGGAAGAGGAAGAAGAAACGTCTATTCACTTGGTTGTTCATTTTTTTGTTTTTTGTTTTCACCCTAGCCCCGGCCCTTGAACCTGGAGCCTTGGGCTGTATGTTAGTCTGCAGATCAGCGTCGTGGTTGTCTGAGCCACAAGGGCGTGCTCCCAGTATTACTGCTGTTTTGAAAAAAAGGCTCAGGCAGGAATGAAGGCGAGCAGGCAGGCAGGCAGGCAGGCAGGAAGAGAGAGGAGGAGAAAGAAGTATTTTATTTATTTTATTTAGTTGTTCATCTTGGTTGTTCTCCCCGGCCCCCAGACATGAACCCAGGTACCTGGGATGCATGTGGACTGCACCAGGCCGGAGGTGGCAGACCAAACCAGGGCATACCTTTTTATTATTAATAATGTGAATTGTTCTCTTTGCTTCCATCCTTGCAGCCAGAAGAATCCTACGAAAACCTAAATCAAATCGTGCCCCGCTTTAACTCAAAATCATCCCAGGACTCTGTTCATCCTGGTGCTCTTCTCTGCCCTGGGTCACCAACCTGAGTCCTTGGGTTTTATGTGAACCATGTCCCAGGCATACAGGCTTAACACCTGAACCACCAGGAAGTGCCAACCTGTGTCCTTTCAAATACCACAACCTCTGTCCAGGTCCCTTGCTGCTCTCCACTTTTTCCTTTCTACTCTGCTCCAGCCACATGAACCTCCTCAGCCCCAGGACCTTTGCACATGATGTGGCCTCTGCCTGGGATGCTCCCCCCCAGACACCCACGTGACTCTCACCCCTCCAATGAGGTGTTTCTCCTCACTCTATACAACTTCAATAACCCTTTTCTTAGTCCTCTTCCTTTCTTGAATTTTCTTTATAAGAATAAACCTATATTTTCTTGTATTAATCGTATTTATTGCCTATAATCTCTCAGGGGAAATCAACTCCAGGAGGAAAAGGATTAACATTAGAATATTAGCTGGTATCATCCCCCCCCTCCCCCCTTCTCTTGTCACTAGTCTAGTATCTGCAAAGCAGCCACCAGAGAGCGCCTGTGAGCACCCAAGCTGGCTCCCACCAAGCAGACCTGAGAAAGCGCTCCTGTGCTCCCTGGCCCATCGACCTCCAGGGCGCCTGCCTCCCTCTGGGCAAAAGCCCAAATCCTTCTGAATCCACAAGACCTTGTACAACCTGCCCTGTCTTTTCTCTACCCTCTTTTCCTCCCACCACACAGCTGATTTGTCGTGTCTCCGACATGTTAGGATCTTTGCACAGGCCTCTGCCTGGAATATTCTCTCTCCAGGTACTCACATGGCTGACTCTTCCATAAGTTCTCTGTGAAATGTCACCCCCTCAGAGGAAACAGGATTTGAGCTGGGCAGTCTGCCTCTGGACCTTGACCACCAACTTCCCCGGCCCTGCCTTCAAGAGGCCAGAGACTCATTTGACCCCACTGGACTCACCAGGGCCACCCTGCAGTCCCTTACGTACTTTGGCCAGCCTCATTTAGTCCTCCCACTGCCACTGCCTGAGGATCTCTGTGCACCGTGCCCAGACAGGAGCATCGCTATGTTGCTAAATCTTTGCACAGACAAGAGAGGGTAAGTCACTCGTCCAAGGTCACACAGCTTATTCTGAAAATCCCTGGAATCTCAGCCACTGTACTCTAAGGAGAAGAGATGTTGGAGTGTCGGGGCAGGGTAGGACCAGCCTGACCTAGGTGGCACCAGGCAAGGTTTTCTTGGATGAACACATGAATCTGACTGTGTAACAGTGTCTCTGCCTATGCTGTTCCCTTGTCTTGCACACGGTTCCTTCTTCCACAACCTTGGGTCAGCACAAATCATACTTCTCTAATAGGCTGCAGATAATTATCATGAAGCAACAACAACGCATTTCTATTTACCTTTTTCTTTTTTTCTCTGGGCAGGACATTAGTCTACATTTTTTTTTTTGCACATATTAAGCTTCACACTCCTGAAAAGTAATTCTTTCTATAACTTTTTTTTTTTTTTTTAAGGAGCAGACAGAAATAAAAGCAAGCAGAGGCAGGCAGGAAGAGAGAGGAGGAAGAAGCACCCCATTTTTACTGTAGTTGTTCATTCTGGCTGCTCCCCTCTGGCCCCAGTACATGGACTGCGCTCAGCTGGAGGTGGCAGACCTAAACTCTACTCCACCCGGGGTTGCCATAAGCCCCTCTTTAAAACAGGAGATGGAGGCACAGAGAGACTGAGGATTCCATCCCAAGTCACCCAGCTGACTCGGTTAGTGATAGACTTTTACTTCTTTATCTTCTCATGCCATCTCCCTCCACCAGGATGTCAGTTCCAGAGGGGACAAAGACCTTTGTGTATTTTATTTTTACCTGTATCCCCAGGGGATACAGTAGGACTGGGGATACAGTAGGACCTGGTTTTCAGTAGGCGCTCAATCAGTATTTGTTGAAGACATTAAGTGACAGGGCTGGGATCTGCACTCTGGCAAATTTGGTCCAAAATATGATATTAAAAGGTCATCTTCTCCAGGAAGCCTTCCTCCCTACCCCTCCCTGCATGGGATACTTCTCACATGGGTTCCTCCATGCCTCGTCTGCCTCCCCACTAGACCGTGGGCCCCATGGTCGCTGCTGAGTTTCTGGTTCTCCACGGGACTCACCAAACACGAAGTTGTCAGGCCGAAAGATCTGGCCGAAGGGCCCTGAGCGCACCGAGTCCATGGTTCCAGGTTCCAAGTCCACCAGCACTGCTCTGGGGACGTAATTTCCTCCTGCCGGGAAGCAGATGGAGGGCAGCTGGGGTGAGCGCCAGGAACCGGCATTTCGGTCCCTCCCAGCCTCCCCTCCCTGCCCCTGCCCCTGCCCCTGCCCCTTACCTGTGGCTTCGTTGTAATACACGTTGATTCTCTCCAGCTGCAGGTCGCTGTCCCCATGGTACGTGCCCGTTGGGTCAATGCCATGCTCATCACTGATCACCTCCCAAAACTAGGAATGTGGGGGTGTCGGTCAGGACAGAGAGAGGGGGAGCAGGTGGCCTGGGCTGCGCTCCCTCCCCGCTTCCATCTTCCAGGCCTAGGACGCCTGCCACCTCCCAAGTAGCCACCTGTCCCCCAGCAAGGCGCAGGGCGGGGTGGTGGGGGGAGGACCCGGAGACTGAATGAGGCAGCAAGAAGGGAAAGGTGGGGGCGGGGTGAGACAGGCACCTTCCCACGCCCCGGCGAGCGGGCGGGGGTCGCGCGCGCCCCGATGCAGCCCCGGAGGGGCGGGGTCTCTGCGCGCGCGTACCGTGGCCAGCTGTGAAGCCAGCTGTGGCCCGCGGACCGAGGGCTGGGCCGCCCAGCCCAGCCCACCCCCACCACATCGGCCTTTGTTCCCAGCCTGGTCCTGCCTGCCCCCCAACAACCTCTGGTCAGCGTCCCTGGGGACCCCGCACCCCCCAAATCCCAGGGTGGGGCAGCCCGGCGGAGCGGCTTGGCCCCGCCGGCTCCCATCGGCCGCCTCCCGGGGCCGGGTCCCCAGCGCACCTTGGCCCCGATCTGGTTGCCGCACTGGCCGGCCTGCAGGTGCACGATCTCCCGCATGGCGGTGGCGGTGGCGTTGGCGGTGGCGCGGACACTGGAGGCGGCGGCGGTGACGCGGGTGCCGGGAGCTCAGCTGGGAGGGTGGCGGGCGCTCGCGGGTGGCGGCGGCGAAGCACGCGCCCTGCACCCCGGCCGCCAGTATATGAGCCGGCGCGGTCGCGTCACCGCGGGTCACCCTCCCGCCCCGCCCCCTGGTCCCGCCCCGGGGCGGAAGGTGCGGGGGTGGAGGGATCGCCAGCCCAGCTGCCGGAGACCTGGTGACAACTCTCCCCCACCTCCGCCCCCACCCGGGCCCGACGCCCCGCTTTGCAGAGTGGACGGGGGACTGGAGCTCCCAGCAGCGCGCTCCCCCTCCCCCTCAGGAGCCTGCCTCAGTTTCTGTGACCGCAGCCTCCCTCCTCATTCCACTTAGGTCTCCTTCGCCAGAGCCCTGCCATCAAATGCGAGGGCACCTCGCAGAACGGAGTTGGGGGCTCAGGAGCGGGCGGCGGCGATCCGTTCGGGGAGGGGTGAGGGTGGAGGGCTGCGCGGACCAGTCTGGAAGCTGCGTAGTAAGTAAAAGCGGGATTTCCTTCCACGTATGACCTGGTGCTGGTGGCAGCCGGTGGGGGTGACCGGAGACTGGGCGACCCCCGACCCTTGGGCTCCACTGCTGGATTTGAGTCCGGAGAAGGCAGATGCCCCCACTCCCCGCACCGCCAAGGGATTGGGGGTGGGGCGGGTCGTAGAACATGAAATCTTTCAGCGGGATTGCACATTGGGGGTGAGGAAGGTCGTGAGCCCCTGGGGCTGCCTGCCCCGCTTCCCCCCACAGGCTTCTTTCTGCTCCTCTGTTTTATTCCAAGCTCCCTGCTGCCTCGGTGTCTGGATGGCTCAGTGACCTTGTGAGGCCCCTCCTCTCTGGCAGAATTTCCTCATCTGCACGACGCGGGGGTGCTCCGGCCGCGGAGGAAGGTGGAAGGTGGGGCGAGAGGGTCCCTTCCATTGTAGCTGTTGGTATTCATTATTATCAGGGGCTGCCCCAGACTCCCTAAGCTGACCCTCCAGTGAAGGCCAGGTCTCTGGGGACACCAGTCCTGCCATCCCAGGGAGCCACTTCCTCAGCCCCCAGGGCTTCGGGTCACTGCCCGGTGAGGGATGTGCCTGTACGGGTTTACCCAGGTCAGCTATGTGCGGGGACCTCCCCTTCACCTGTGGCTTTTCATTGAACGGTGGTCCTAACTGATCTGCTCCCCACCTGCCCCCACCTACTTGGCAATGCCGGGGGATGTTTTTAGTGGCCATATCTGCATGGGGGTAGGGGGGGTGTTCCCAGATTCTAGTGCGTGGATACTGCTGGATATTTTCCGATGAACAAAGTCATCCCCCAGCCCCCACCAAGAATGATCTAACGTCCCCTGCAGTCAAGACTGGAGGACTGAGAAATCCTGTTAATTATTTGTTGGGGAAGGGGATGGAGTTAGACCTCTACCGCACATGATATGCCAGGATAAATTCCCCAAGGGGTTAGGTGGTTAGCTCACCTCAGCTTGGGTGACCCCCTGGCCTCTAGAAGTCACCCTCTCCCCATTCAGTGTGTGTACTTACTTGTTTTCCAAGGAAAGGTGCAGGTAGGAATGAAGGTGAGCAGAGGCAAGCAGGCAGGAAGAGCATTTTATTTATTTCACTGGGTGGTTCATCTGGGTTGCTGTTTCCTGCGCTGGGTCTTGAACCCAGGTCTTTGAGATGGACGAGGGCCCTCAGGGCGCACCAGACATGGAGACTCTTTTGAAGCTGAGGTGAATGGAGGCGCTGTGGACCCTCAAGAAACCTCGGGCCTCTCCATTAACTCCCTAGAAGAATGAAAACTGAGGGTCTGACTCAGATTTAGGATTTTAACCAGAGGTAATCTCCGCACTGGAGAAATTGAGATATGGCAAGACATTTAATTACAGAACCTCTGGTCTTATCCTCGGAGTCACCCTCTCCTCGTCAGTCAGTCGAGTCCCCTCTCTCTCCTCGAAGCCCCGGGTCCCATTCCTTAGTTCTGGATATAAATGCCCTTCTTTTCCCCACTGACTTTAGGAAATGCAGCCATTTAGAGTCTCTCTCTGTTACATGACTACATTTATTCTTTCCTTCTGCTAATCTGTCTGCTTTGAATTTGGTGTTGCACCAGCCCGAGACGAACCAAAGCCTGAGGGGACATTTCCACTCTGTCCCTCCAGGGGGACTGTTAGATGTTGGAAGCATTCCCCAAGCAGTCACCTGAGACCCCCCTCCACTGGACAGGTATTCCCACCTCCTGCCCATCCAACCAGGTCAGCTCGGCCTCCTCCCAGGAAGAACCCTCAAAAAAAGCAGGGATTGGCTTCTGACTTGGAAATGGAACACAACACCCCTCTCTCCCTGCCCCCCCCCATCTCATTTTAAAATACCAGAGACTCAGGAAATACAGGAAGGTGACTATTGGAGGCAGATACTTCATGGGACACCTGGGAGGCAGAGAAATACCTGGAGACCCCGAATGCTCCTTCTGAGGCTCCCAACACCAGGGGCAGGCCTGTCTTCCAGTTGTGTGTGACCTCTTTTGAGTGTGAAACTGCGTTGGCTTGAACACCTGAAAATCACAGCTGTAGGGGGCTGCTGGTGTTTACACACCCATTTCAGAGATGAAGAAACAAGGGCTGCAGGAAGGTGAATCTCTCGCAGTAGAGGCTGCTCAGGAGCCTCTAGCACTTTGACCTGTATTTGGAACTGTAGTTAATCTGTTATTTGATATGTTGTTGGTTTTTTTTTTCCAATGCTGGCTGTCTTTCAGGAAGAAAGGCAGCTGGTGTGACAGTCACGCGCTCTGTGGCCTGGGCCTCTGTGTATGTCACTGTACCTGCCTGCCTGGGTGCCTGGGAGCCCTGGGCTGGCTCCGAGGTGCATGATACTTTCACCTCCTGAATGTGCACCCTCTTTGTCCTAGAGAGCCGAGGGGTCACCGGCATCTTCTCCAAGCTCCCCCTGACCCCTGCCACCTGGACGCCCAAACCCGAGCCCTCCACCCCAGCTGAGCCTGACGTCCCTTCCCCCAGCCCTGGGCAGGCGTCCAGTAGAAGCTCTCTGCAGCTGCGGGGAGGGTTCTGGAAGTTACTGTTCTGGGACGGAGATGTGAATGAGTCTTAAGAGGAGCTAGGCGCACCCCTCGTTCTTGCTGTCCCAGCCCCAGGGGACACATGAGCTCGGAGGAAGCTGTGCCTGGTGCTGCTGACCTCGAGGGGGGCATGGGGATAGTGGACAAGGGGAGCATTCTCTGGTCTGGCTGGGTGTGTGTGTGTGTGTGTGTGTGTGTGTGTGTGTGCCCTTCTCGCGCCAATATTCACCACTAGATACCTTGGTGGAGAACATCCCAAGGAGGCGTGCTCAGAATCGAAATATTTCTTGGGAGGGAGCAGGGGCAGGGCCAGGTCCCCACCCTTCCCGGGGTCCCCTCTCTGCAGACCCCCTTGCCTGGCCTCGAGGATGGCTTTGGCATTCCTGGTGCAGGTGTAGTTGGTGACATAGCCACCTTGACAGTCAACAGAGACTGGATTAGGCAGACACATGGCCAGGAAGTGGGGCCACAGGTGACCCGTGGTCACCGTGGTGATGCGGGTCAGGGACCAGCTGGCCATGGTGAACTTGAAGGGTGCCCCGATGCTAGTGGATTAGGTCCACGTAGCTGTGGCTCTGGACTGGCTGCAGGCCCTGCACCTGGCTTAGCTCCCCATTGGAGGAAGGGTCATGGCAGAGGGCAGCGGGCAGTGGAGGGGACAGCCCCCTGCCCTTTGTCCCAGACAGGCTGCCGCTCTTGCTTCCCAGATGGAAAGGAGAGCATGGCAGCCCACTGAACCTGATGAAAGGAGTGGGACCTCCTGCCCATCAGGGAAAGGGGTGAGGCAGCTCCCTAGCTCATGGCAGACACCAGCAGAATTTCCTCCAGCCCCACCAGGAAAAGGGGTGGGGCATCTCCCCAGCGTGTGGCAGACGTAGGAAGAACTTCCTGTCCCGCATCTGAAAAGGAAGCCAGGTTTTCCTGCTACACCAGGAGAAATGAATAGACTTCCTTTCAAATATCTGAAAATGGCGGCACTTCCTTTTTCAGCCAGAGAAGGAGGCTGGACCTTCTCTCTGTGTCGGAAAGGGGTAGATGGCCCAGCTCCCCAGCAGAGGGGCAGGACTGATTTTTGCATGGAAGGGATGGGACGAAAGGGCTGTACTTCCTCTTGCTCCGTGTCTAGGTGCGCGTTTCTTCTGTGTCCCTAAGGGGCGAGCCTTGCTTACTCCTCAAGGAGAAGATTCTCTCTACCCACAGAGCAGTGATATTTCCCATTTCATTAGGAGAAGAGGTGGCTTTTCTTCCTGCCCTGCAATGGGTAGGGCGTCTCATGTCACCAGAGGAGGGTGTGATGCTTGCCGTGGCCTGTCACTGCTGACTGGGGTGAAATCAACTGGCCTGCTACGTGAAAGCAGAGATGGAAGTGCCGAGTCCTCGAAGATGTAACCAATCACCAGGGGCACTCGATGGGGGTGTCATTGCAAAAGAGCCCCTGCATGTGGGGTGCTAGCATCCGGCTCTGGTTCAGCACCATGGGGATGCTGACTGCGGGGCAGTGGAGAAAACTCCATCGGCTTCCTCCCCTGAGAACTTCCGGACCAGGTCCTTCCTGTGTCTCGTAGCCTGGACGTGGCGGGAGGGCGGGCAGGCTGCGCAGGGAGCATCTTCTAGTCAGGACGCCCCAGGGGGACTAAGCCCTGGGAACCCATTTGTGGTGGCGATCCTGTAAATGACAGCGGTCAGGAATCAGGACGAGGGTGGGAGGGCTGACTTTCTGCACGTGTGTGGATATTTGTTTGATTATGGTACTGTCTTTGCATCTGTGAATGTTCATGTGTGTGTGTGCGCGCGTGCGCGCGTGTGCTTAGGGACATTTATTTCTGTTACGTGCTGCATGAGTGTGACTCTGAATGTATCTTCCCTCATGTGGATGTGTATTTCTTGCTCTATGTGTATTTCTACGTATCTGGGAGTGTGTCTTTGTCTTTCTGAGTGTGTCTTTGCATGATGCAACTGTGAGTGTGTGTGAGTGTGTGTGTGTGTGTGTGTGTGTGATCGCGTCTGGGATCTGTATGTATGTGGAGTTCATGCCTGTGTCTCTAGCATTGTAGCTAACTGGGCTGGGAGAGACTGGTGTGAATTAGATGGGCGAGCAGGGTTCCGGGGTCCTTGCCTGACACTGACGTCTAGCAGGGCTGGGAGGGCCTGTCTGCACCAGGTGCGGGGCTGTCAGACCCCTCACCTGAAGAGCCCGCCCCAGCCTCCCCGCCCTCTATGATCATTTTGTTGCCCACCGCAGGCTACTGGGCTAGGCTGCTGCCCCCAGCCTCCATTGACCCTTTCTTGGGTGGGGACAGTGAGTTAGTGTCCTTTCCCAGGGAGGTCACTAGCTCTGCCTCTTGGGGAGTGTGGGGGAGAGAACTGACCTGTGTGACTCACACATCTAGACCCCAGGCAAATTCAGACCACAATCACACCATATGACTGCGTGGCCCAGGGCGAGCCCACAATGTGATCAAATCATGGGGAAAATGGTGGGGTGGGGTGCCTTGGGGGCCTAGCGGTCTAATGCACCTGGGAGCAGCCCCACATCCATCCCAAGGTCCCGGGTTCAAGACCTGGAGTTAGGGGAACAACCAACGTAAGCAAATAAATAAAGTGCTTCCTCCTCCTCTCTCTCCTGCCTGGTTGCCTACTGGCCTTCGTTCCTGCCTGCACCTCTCCTTTAAAAAAAAAAAAATGGTGGAGAAAAGGGAGAAAATAGTCATATGGAAGATGGAAAAAAAAAGAAAGACCACAGTCAGATGCTGACCCGGGCACACAGACCCAGGATGACCGGTCATTGTGCTAAAGTGACACTTACAGGGAGTCCCTTTCTTCCCCACTCACACAGACATACGATGACTTAGACGCCCCAGAAATGCCAGCATGTGAAGACACACCAGGGAAACTAGCAAACGAGCCACTAGTGATGGGTAAAGACGGGGAGACAGGCCCCAGGTCCCTCCCCAGCCCCTTAGGGGTCGCATGGGGCTGAAGGCTGGTGGGTAGGGCCCCCTCCAGCAGCAGGCAGAACAGGTCCAGTACTTGCGCGGCTGACAGAGCACGAGAGCCCTGCGTGGGTCCCCACGACGTCCGCACTGGAACCGAGTCAGCAGCTCCAGCCGGACCGAGGCGAGTCGTGCTGGCGCGCATGCTCCACCAGGGGGCGCCCACGGCCTGCACCGGCCAAGCTGCCAAAACAGCGATTCTGGGGAGCCAGGAGGCCCCTCCAGGGGGTGTTAGCGCTTGGCACTTTGGGGCCTGGGTCTGCGCTGGTGGCGGGGACACCCGGGTCCCTTTGGTGGTGTTCTCTTGTCCATTGTGTCTTGCACATCGTTCTAGGTCCCCTGAGGTCACGGGGGTCTCGGCAGGCCTCTGGGTGAGGTCGTGTCTCTGTGTACCCCAGAATCTTTGTTAGAGGCTTTTGCATAACCAGGGCCAGAGGTGTGCCCGTGTCCGCGTCTAGGCTTGTGTGATTGTGTTTTGTAATCTGCTCTCTCTCTCTTTTTCATTTTAATGGCAGTGACATGAATTTGCAACACAAGAAATGTCCAGCTGCTGGGGGACTTGTCAAAGACAGCTAGGCCCACCCACTACACCCACCACCGCTGTCCCTTCCAAGGGGACCCCTCCCTTCTGGGCTGCCTGCTCCAACCCGCTTCCCGTCCGGTAACCCCAGTTCTGCTGTCAGACTCCAAGGGTTAGTTTTTGTTTCATTTCACTTTGGTTCTCTCTAGCCCGCAGTGGCAGGAGCTCATCCGGTACCTGTCTTTCTGCTTCTGACTAATTTCACTTAGCCTCATCCCTCGGGTATCTTTTTCGTGCCCCTCTAAACTGCCTGTGTGAGGTTTGCCTCCCTAGGCCTGTGGGACAGTTCCCACCAGCTGGTAGCCCGGCTGCGATTCCCTTCTTGGAATCCCTGACGGGCTTCCCAACAGAACGGGGTGGCTTCTCAGCCCCTCCCAGGTTCTGTTCCTGTCCCGTGTCCTTAATGATACCTGCTTTTTATGTCCCTGGGGGTGGGGAACGGGTTACATTTTCCCTTCTGCAAATATCTCCGGCCTCGGGTTTCTTTCGCGGTGTGCGTGTCAGACCACGGTTCCATGCGGAACACGACAAAAGTCAAACAAAGCAAACACATGTGGAAAATGAATATTGTGTTTTGCATTCCTCCTACAAATACTTTACGCAAATGTGTCTCTGCTCCGGTAACCAAACCCACTGTGCCGTCTGCCCCTTATTCCCCCAGGGTTCATCTGATTTTTTTTTCCTCTTCCAATGACTCTTCTGGGCTATTTCCATTCTGAACACCTTTGCAATTCCTGCCCACTGGCCTTTGTTTTGTTTTGTTTTGTTTTGGGCCCAGACATTCTCACTAGTGTGTAGAGCTTCCCTGATGGTTTGTTTGCAAAGTCAGCCTTGCAGACTCTCAGGGCGAAGCCTCCCGAGCACCTCCTAAATACTGGATGTCTTTCTGTAAGGCGGTCCCTGCCATCTGCCACACTTCTTAGAATGGGGAAACTGAGGCACAGAGCGGTGAAGGAATCGGCTGCAGTGCCTACAACCAGCAGGAGGCCGAGCTGGGACTGGAAGCCAGGCCGTTTGGACCTTGCATGCTGTTCCTTCACTGGAAACACAGCCACACCGGTACATGGAACCCTGTTTCCTCCTCCTTTAATATTTGACATGACATGGAATATACATAAACCCAGGGGGCTGTGGTCTGCCTCCCAACTCTGTCGCTAAATGGCTTTGCACCAACATGCCTTGTGTCATTTACATATCACTTCTGTACACACTTGTGCCCGGCCTGTGTTCTCTTGATTTCTCTAGGATCAAAATGACTTACTCTGAGACATCACTCACTTGAATGATATAATCCCTTCTCAGAGTTGCTTTCCTCCTCCAACATAGCTTAATGCTCCTTTGGCCCAAGACTGACCTCATTTGATTCTTTCTTTTGTGGTTTGTTGGTTTGTTTCTTATGTTCCCGGTTTGCACACACACTGTGAAACATTTTTCTTCCCTCACTGTAACTCTTACTCCACACACATCACTGATACCCTTTGGTAGGCTTTACCACGGTCCTGGAAAAGACAGAGGATCCAGGCCAGCAAAGCAGGGGGAGGTCACATGTCAGGGGATGGGGAAGAGGAATTCTGCTAGGAAAAATCTAGGTGGACTTCCAGGAGGAGGTGCCTGGCCACTGGGCCTCGGTGGTGGAAAAGGAGTGCTCTCCTCCAACCGTTTTCTGCCCAGTCCCTCCTGTGTGCCCTAGGAGAGGGAGTGCGAGGATTCAGCTCTCCCCTTAGCAGTGAGAGAAACAAAGAAGACAGCTGAGTATAGGGGTGTGATTCCATCAGACTTGAGGTGCTAGAACAGCTGTGTTGAGCCTCCCTGGTAGGTGGGGCCACTGCCTGGCTCAGAAGTCCCGACCACAGCCACGTCATGGCATGCCCTAGCTGTGGCTGAACCTTCCCTGCCTGCCAGATCTTGTTTCCCCTCGGTGGAGGGGTGGGGGGGATTGGGCACTCTTCTCACTTCTCCGCCCCGAGAGGCATTCAGAAACGGTCACGGGGAGCCCTTGTCTGATTGAGTTCAACTTTTGGCATCTGCGCCGGCGCCCAGACTGGGAATGATGGTGTAGCGGAGGTCCCGGAAAGACCCAGCGATCCTGGTAATAACTGCTTGCCTCTTTCCACAGATGGGAAGCCTGACTTTCAGAGACAGGAGGTCACAGCTGACCCAACACCACATCGCCAAAAAGTCAAGCACAGCCCATTTTTCTCTGAAAGGAGCCAAAGCAAGGCCATCTTTGCGGGCTGGATGGCCTTGGTCACCATAAGCCAACTCCGTCGACAAATATCTAGATGATCGCACAGGGCTCTGTGCCAACAAAAGCCTATTGTGAACGCTGGGACTTGAGCTTTAGAGAAATGTGCCCATGTGGTGAAATGTCCTTCTTTGGAATTGTTTCAGCCACTTAAAAGCAGAGACAAAAATGCATAGTTCATGGACTGTGGCGATCATCTTATTTTATTCTTTAAGGGAAGGTGCAGGCAGGTATGAAGGTCAGCAGAGACAGGCAGGAAGAGCGAGGAGGGAGAAGCATTTATTTTATTTATCTCCTCTTGGTGCTTCCGGTGGACCTGGGGGTGGGAACCAACCCCTCCTCCAGCAGGGGGCGCTAGACTGTGGCCTCTTGACCGCCAGACTTCATTTATTCCCTGGCTCATTCAATGCTACAGACACCTGCCATGTTCTAGGCACTGGAGGTGGAATAGAAACAAGACAGATGAAAATGCTATTTAGGAATAAACAATTTTTTTTTGAGGGGGGAAGGAGGAGCAGCAGCGAGGTCAATCGCCTCCGAAGGAGTGCAGCCCACTCTGCCCTGGGTTCGAGTCCCAGATGAGAGGGGAGCCACCAGTGTGAAAATAAAAATAAAATAAAATAAAAATGCTGCCTCCTTTCTCTGCCTGCCTGCCTGCTTGCCTTCATTCCTGCCTGTACCTTCCCTTTAAAGAAAAAAAAAAAAAAATCAGATGGGGACACGTAATTGGAAATCTGAGGGGTTTCATTTGCATCGTCTGAAGGGTGTTGTATATAAATTGTCCCTGAGTTCAGTTTAGGGAATTCTGGGCTGTGACTTGCTGTGGGATAGGGTATGATAGTAAATATATTGGCCAGTGGTCCATGTCTTCTGGCAAGAAGATGATAGGAGGAACGCTTTCGTGCTTGAATCTTATTTTGTTTTGTAAAGCAAAGGCACAGGCAGGGATGAAGGTGAGCAGGCAGGCAGGAAGAGACAGAAGGAAGTATTTATTTTTATTTAGTTGTACATCTTGGTTGTTCTCCCCAAGTCAGAATGCGAACCCGGGTTCTTGGGAATGTGTGTGGACTGCACCCAGCCAGAGGTGGCAGACCCAACCACCGCTCCACCAGGCCGCGCCCTCGTGTCTGCATCCTGAAGTCTTTCTGGTTGGCCGATCCTCAGCGTGGGGGTCTTTCCCCAGCTCACCTTCCAGTTCTTGGATGCCGAGTGAGGGAAAGGCGTAGGTGGGGAGCTTTGAGGTTGTATCTTACTTCCGGGGCTCAGTCCCTAGAGTGATTCTTCTCCCTGGCTGCCAACTCTGCTCTCTGGAGGGAAAGACAAAGAACACCGCTGATTTCCCACCTGGATGGTGGTGGGGGGGTTGGTGTCTGTGGGAGACTCAGTGATTGACTTACTGGGGCTTCAGGAGAGGGTGTGGTCTCATCATCTTTACCCAGGAGGACAATGGGGCAGGGAGGGAACATTCGGGACAGAGGGATGGCAGGTGGGAAGGGATAACCTCGGTATAGTGGGTTCTCAGCAGAGACAGAGACAGACAGAGACAGAGTCAGACACAGGAGAGACACAGAGACAGAGAGGCAGAAACAGAAAGAGGAGAGAGATTCAGGGACAGAAAGAAGAGAGACAGGGAGAGACAGAGACAGAGAGTGACAGGAGAAACAGAGACAAATAGAGGCAGGACAGACAAGAGAGACGGACACAGAGACAGAGATACAAAGAAAGACAGGCAGACACAGAGACAGTGGCAGGGCGGGTGGGGGAGGGCCGGCCTTCAGTTCCCCAGGGAGGCAGTGGAGACCTCCACACTGGCATGGCTGCACGCAGGTCACAGGGTGTCCCCGCGTCCCGGCAGCCATGGCATTCTGCCACAGGAGACCAGGTCAGTCAGGGAACACCTGCCATCCCCAAGAGCCAGTGTCTCCACTGTCTTCTCCCAGAAATTCCCTGCCGAGGCCGCAAAGAAGAGCGCACAGGGTCAGTACAACCCCCCACCCTGACGCCCGGCTTTCGGGGTGCAGTTCCGGGGTGCAGTTCGTGGGACTCAAGTGCCCCGGGTCCTGCAGAGAAGCACGGTGAGACCTGGGAGGTCTAGGGCTGCAGCGCTGGGTTTTCCAGGCCCCTGCACTCCCACGGCTGGGAGCCAGCTTCCTCTTCTGGGCTGTTCCGCCCACCCCTCGGCCCAGGGCACAATTGACGAGAAGCCAAGAGGCTCCCTCCCTTCCCTCCAAGGGGAATTTCTCCTCTGGACTCTCCAGGTTTCTGCCTGTGGGGTCCGCAGGGGCTCCAGACGGGAAGTCTAGGTGGGTGGCTGGGGACAGACCAGGGGAAGGGGCGAGGGCGCGGGGGGCAGGGGGCCCTGAGGCCAGGCTGACCTCTGCCGCTTCTTCAGAAGTGCTGGATTGAGGGGAGCACCGGGCACTCCCCAGAGATGGGGGGCTAGGGAGTGACAAGAAGGAGGGGAAAGAGACCGAGATGGAGAGACTCAGAAAGTGAGAGAAAGTCAGACAGAGAGCCAGGGAGAGACAGAGACAGGAGAGACAGAGACAGAGACAGAGAGACAGATGAAGAGACTCGGAGACAATGGGGCAGGGGATGGAAAGACACTGTCCCCCATGCAGAGATCCAGGGACTGAGGACGGAAGGTGAGGAGAGAGGAGACGCGAGGAGAGAAAGAGGAAACGGGGGCCGGGCTCCCTGGAGAGGCCGCAGAGAAAGTCGGGGGCGGGGGGCGGGGGACAGGCGCGTCACCCCAGTCCCGCCCCGGAAAGCCCGGCTCCCCGCGTCCTATAAAACGCGGAGCCCCGGCCGGGCTACAGCCGCTAGCCGCCGGCCATGCGCGCCCCCTGCGACCCCGCCCGGGATCCCGAGGCCGCGTGGCCAGTCGAGTCTCCCCGCCGCACCTGCCGCCCGCTGCCCTGGGCGCTGAGTGCCGCGCTGCTGCTGCTGGCGGGCACCGGCGCCGCCTGGGTCATCCGCTTCTGGGTCGTGCCGGCCGCCCCCGCCTCGCTCGGCCGCACCCCCGAGGTTCCCGAGGTCCCCGAGGTACTTCCGGACGCGGGCGCCCGCCTTCGTGACGCTTCGCAGGTGAGCTGCGCCCCCACCTAGAACCCCAGGGGCACCCTCTCCCTGCCCCCCCACCCCGTTGCTTTGTCCATTCCGCACCTCGGGGGACCCCTTTTTCACCTAGCACCGCCGGAGGGGGACCCCTTCTTCATTAGCACCGCCAGGGGCTAAATCCTCCTCCAATTCTCACCTTTTGGGGGACCCCTTCTCCATCTCCTACCTGGGGGGAAACCCCTTCTCCATCCCGCATCTGAGGGGCGGAAAACTCCCCTTCCGCAGCCTGCTTGGAGGAGTGGAGCGCAGGTACCCCACCACCTCCAAAGGCACCCTCCTTGAGACCCCTCTTGCCACTCAGAACGAAGGGCCCCAGAACCAAAGCCCTTCATCACGCACCCCAAGGGCCCTTCTTTATCTAGAACCCCGGAAGGGACTCCCACTTTCTCTTCTGCCTCCCTGGGCACCTCGGTTTTCTCCGGAACCCTTCAGTTAGCCCCTTTTCTCTCCTAAGGCCTCCCTGGAGGGTTCGCTTCTCGTTTCCCTCCCGAGTCCTCGCGGGTCCGCGCTTATTGCGAGCAGAGGGGAAGGGAGCGTGCGTGGGTGTTAGGGGCCCCCCCCACTTTCCAGGGAACTAGAGTTGCGGGAGGGAGCGACCTCCGTCCACTAACCGCCTCTCTTCTGTCCACAGGGCTTGTTTGGGCAGTTGGTGGCTGAAAACGGTGAGTATCCTGCGACTCTCAACCCCCTACCCCGGAACCGCCGCGCCCCCCTCCGCTGTTGGTCTTGAACACATCTGCTGAGTCTTGTCTGTCCCCAGGACTC
>RJWH01007423.1:0-40398 GCA_004363575.1 Solenodon paradoxus | reverse complement strand
GGGGAGGCACCGGCCTGGCCTTCGCGCCTTCCCGTCTCCCTGCGCCGCTGGCACCGTGGGCCTGCGTCCAGACGAGCCGAGAGCGGGGTAAGCGTGGGGACCGCCCCGCTCTCGCCACGGCCGCCTGGGGCATTCCCGGAGCGCTGTGGCGTGTGGGTAGACGGGCGCCACGTGGCGCGGCTCCGTCTGTGCTCCCGGCGTCCGAGGGCCGGGGCGCAGAGGCCGGTGCCGGACGGTCGCCGCGCCCGGGCCCGGCACAGCTGGGAGCAGGTCGGCGGGCCTCTGCGGGACTGACTGAAAGTGGGCACGAGCATGGGGCATGAGCAGCCTGTCCGGACACCCACTGCTCCTCGCGGGACGAGACACGGCTGCAGACGCACTTGCTGTCAACGCCTCCGGGACCGTGTGTGAACCCCGTGAGCGAGCGAGACGCGTGTGTCCCAGCTGCGTGCGTCCCGGCGGAACGCGCGTCTGTGACGCGCACCTGCGGTGCTGGCGGTTTCCGTGAGCGTCGGCCACCGCCTTCCCGGGTCTGCACCCGAAGGGGCCGAGCAGACACGCTGGGCCCTGTGGACAGTGAGCAGGGTCTCCGGCAGAGGGAGGGCCCATCAAAGACACCCCGTGGGGCCGAGTCTGGCGCACCATTCCTGCAGGCTGCCCGCGCGGACCGCACGAGGAGGGCTGCTTTAACTCGCTGAGTTTGGGGTCAACATTCCCTTCTCCTCCCTGAATTCTTACTTTCAGAACTGTCCACTGGGGCGCCCAGGTGGCCTGGCTCTCGGTCCACCTTGGGCGCAGTCCATGGACACCTCCTCTCTTCCTGCCTGCTTGCCTTCATCCTGCTGCGCTTTTCCTTTAATTTTTTTTATTTTCAAAAGAGAAATAACGTCCATGGAAGCATATAGTCATAACAAAACCAATGTCCTCAATTTACTCTCAACGAATTTGAAAAACACACACATGGACACAGACATGTCCACTTGAGAAACAAGAAGCAGTGGGGAAATGCAGGGCAAAGGGAGGGTGAGTGTTTATACTAGTTTTTATACCTATTTCAACTGATGCGAAAGTTAAAATTTACCCACAGGGTCAACAAAAAAAGATGTTTCATAAAAGAATGGTTAAATGTAGAAAAGAGAAACAAATAAAATGCAAAAACTGGGGAGCTCTTGTTATTCCATTAGATCTGAGTGCATTAGGAGCGTGTGATCCCTGTGCAGAGTCTGACAGCAGGTCACCACATTCCAGACCCGGAGCAACGTGACTGTGAGGAGAGAAATGGCTGGAGAGGTAAGAATGCACAAGACAAAAAGCACCACCAACACTGTTTTATAAATACATATCAGTTCTGTTTGGAAAATCTAAGAAAGCTCTTGCAAAACATGGGTATCCACTATTACAAACAGTCTTCGGGTAACGCATTTTCATGCAGCGCACTTGCATTTTTGAAAACGTCCTATTGGGAACACTTGTTTCTACTGATGTTGAATAAATCTGTGCAACTTGTTAATGAAACAAACTTTAAACAATGTAAAAACATCACATCTAGCGCCTGGCTTGTATTTTAGACGTCTCTCTGGGGGACTGGAGCTGCAGATGGCCTGGGGCAAAGAGCACAGGTGCACAGTGACCGGGAGGACCGTCAGCCGTTTCGTAGGCAGAGGGGACACATAATAATGAAAAGCATGTTCACAACACTTTTCTGAGCGTGGAGAAACGCTGAAATGTAAAAGCAGTGTATGAAACAGGAATGCACAATGCAAACGCAAGCACCTTTAATTCATGTGAGGACTTTTAAGAGACACTGTTTTCTTTTTTGATACTACTGTGTATTTCCAGTGTGACTTGTGAAGGCTTCCATGTATGTACATGTTAAAGAGTATGTAATCACATCAGACACTCTTGTAGAAAAACTGAGAATGACTTTTAAAAATAATTTTAAATGATTTTTAAAAATCAGACAGTCAAGATGTATCAGTCATGTTAAAATGTTGGTAAATACAGATTTGCTAACATGAATGCCAGGGAAGAATTAAACTGAGTTTTTATTGTCATTTAAAAAAAAATATGTCTGCATGACAAAGTTTAAGAGCAATTATATATAGTTTATTTTTTTAAGTGTATTTGTAACTGATCTAGAGAGCGATGGTTTTGTTTTGTTTTTTATGTTTTTTATGGTCTTTATATTCTTAGAGGACATGCCAATATAATCAAGCTAATACTGAGCTAGTTGTTTTGTGAACAAATTGTATCACCATGTTGGCTTCTAGCCACTTGCTGATACGGTTTTTTAAGTTAAAGCGAAGTTTGAATGTCTCCAAAATGTCTGTTTTCCCTGAGAACCACTTACATCCCAAACTCAGCCAACAGGGGCTTTTCCGAAGGAGAGCTCCGGAGTCCCGGCAGGGGCCGTGCAGGAGACCTGCCTGCAGGCCCAGCTTCGCTGCGTGAGAGGAAACCCTTGCACGGGGCTCCAGCACACTGGAAAACACCCAGGAGAGATTCCAGCACACCCAGCCTGCAGGACGCCTAGCTCCGCCGTCCTGGCGCAGGCCGTCCCTGCTCTCCGCGGGCACAGGCCGTCCCAGTGGGGCGGGCAGGGCACCGCCCCCTGCAGTCATCCGGCTCATGTGCCAGCACTCTGAGGCTGGGACCCCGAGCGAACTGAAGCCTCAAGTATCTTTCTTCACTGTCTGTCTGCTCGTGTATTTGCTGAAGCCAGATGACAGCTCACCGCGGGTGCCACCTTCGTTTAAGGTGAGTGTATGACTTAAAAACACATATGTGGTCCCTGGAAGAGCAGGTTGGGTCAGTGACCTCCAGAGGACGCAGGCCACGCACCCCTGGGTTTGGGTCCCGGGCCCAGAGTGACACCAGTGTGAACAGCCGAGTAACAATGAACGCAAGGCCTCCTTCTCTCTCCTGCCTGCTTACTCGCCGCCACCCCTGCTGCACTTTTCCTTTAAGAACGAACCGCCCGGTGGCAACAATGAAGCACAGACCCCTGGTTACAAAACTGGCAAAGGACTTGAGTAGACACGTGTGCAAAGAGGACACGTGACGGCAGCGGACGCAGGCCAGGATCGGCGTCCCGGCTGCTCGGGACATGCTGAGCAGAGCGCACGGAGGTGGGCCGCGTTGCGGGCGGCAGGCCCCGGAGCGGAGGTGCGAGTGTCGGGCTCCGGCTGCCGGTCTGCACGGCGGGGCGGACGCTGGAGAGCAGCGTGCAGGCTCTGAAATCACACAGCAGAGCTGCCACGGGATCCGCACACCTGCCGCCAGGCGTTCACACAAGAGAACTGAAAGCGATCCTCGGACACGCCTGCCTCCACGTTCACCCCTGCAGCGGGCATGGAAGGTGAGTGGCCACCCCTCATCCAAGTTCACCTGCAGGTCCCTTCCCGAGGTCAGCTGTGGGCCCTCTTCATGCGTCCGGCTCTGTCTTCAGCTGCAAGAGGCGCCTGTCTCTCCGTCAGCCCCTCCTGTCTGCACCACAACGGCTCTGAACTCCGTGGGGCAGGCGCTGCCTGCAGGGGAGGCCCCGCCGCCGCCGGCCAAGCGGAAAGTCAGTTCCAGGGTCCACACTCTACACGGTTCAGGGAGAAGCTGAGGTCACGCGGGCCTCCTGCCCTCGGGGTCACTGTCTGCAGCCTGTCCTGGGCCAGACACATCCAGTGACCAGAGGGAAGGCAGCCGACGACCACTGACACCCAGCCACTGACCTGAGGTCACAACCAGGACACAACCCCTGGCCCTGAGCCCCTCAGTGGAGGCTGCTCCCCTGCAGACTGCCCACTCTGCCCAGCTCCTGGGACCGGGCAAGCCCTCGTCCCCACACACAGAACAGCACTGCCAGCAGGGCCCCAGACCAGGGCACTGGACGGCCAGCCTGGCCGCACTCATCCCCCTGCCTCCCTGAGCCCAGCTGCTCACACGCAGGCCTGGCTAAAGCCACACAGCCTGTGTCCTCACTCGCCCGCAGGAAAAGGGTCTGCTCTCCGCCCGGTCTTCCTGTTCAGGACAAGGGCCTGAACCCAAGAGTGACACCCTGGCACAGGTGCTGGAGGCTGCACAGCCTCCCTCCCTCCCTTGGTCCTTGGTCCTGCGTCCTGCGTCCTGCGTCCGAGATTCAAGGTCCCCTCCAGGGACGGAATGGACTGTCCTGCCTCCTGCTGGGCGAGCCTGAGACCCCAGCCTGTGCTCAGCCCCCTCCAGGTTTTCCTTCTTATTTGTCCACGTGCTGTGTCCGGTGTGGGAGGTCCCTGGCGTTGGGGCTCATGTGGGCACTGCTGCCCTTTAGGGGCGTTTGTGAGTCGCTGCCGGGACAAGGTCCTGGCCTCTCTGGGCTCCGGGCTGGCCCCACTCACAACAGCCGTCTTCTCCAGGATGGATTTATTCTGCGCTGGAGCCGCAGAGTGGACGCTGCCTGGGGTGTAGCAGGCGCTCAGGAACGCCGGCTAGAGGCCAATGTGGCCATGACTCTGGTGTCAACTCTGGTGGGACGCGTCCCCACACTGCAGTATGAGGTCTAACCTGCACCACAGGCCTGGGCGCCGTCCCGCACTCCTGGCAGCCCTGGGCGTGTCCACCGCAGTCCACGGAGGCGCGTGCGTGGACGGAGATGCGCCAGAGTCGACACAGACCCAGGAGGGACAGCGTCACAAGGCCTGACCGCTCTGTCCTCGTGGGGGTCAGATGCAGGGACATTTAGAAAGGACCTGGTAAAGACGCACGGAGTGTGGAGGGACAGACAGCCGCAGGGACGGAGGGAAGGATGATCCTGTCAGGAACAAGTTGCTGCAGGAAACGCCGTGGGAGAGGAAACGTTTCTCACGGTGAAACTAGCTGAACAAAAGCACAAAGGCCAGATTTCACGCCCAGCGACTGTGAGGCCAGAACCCAGACGGACTGGCGGGAGGCACCGGTGATGAGCCGGCCGAGATGAGGGCTCACAGGCGAGCTGAGAGCCTCACGCTGGGGTCAGGCAGAGTGGACTCAGGGCTCTGGTCACATGGACCGGACCCGAAACACAGGAAAACAGCGCCCACGTGCTGGAAGACCAGGCACGAACCAGGGCGGAGGGCAGCTAGGGCCGCGGGACACGGGAGCCCCCACACGCGTGCTGGGGACCAGGGTGGGGGTGCGGGAAGAACCAGGCCGAACCGAACCAAATACCATTACAAACGCTTCCTCCTCCTCCTCCCTCCCCGCCCGCCCGCACTTTTCCTTTAAACGAGCACAAAAGAACACACGAGGCGTCGCTCTGCACACACAAGGAGACGGGCGTGTCCCTCAGGACATGCACAACTGTGGGCGCCCCGTGTCCCGGCCGTCAGGCCCCATCTGGGGTCACTGGGTCTGGATCAGCTGCTGCTCTGGAGATTTTTAAGTCAAGCCAGTTGCCGGAAAATCAATCCATTTCCTAAACCACGAAACACGACAGGTCAGGGCCTTGGCCACGAGTCTCAGACAGGGACTCGGCCTCCAGGGCTGCCCGCCGTGGAACCTCGGGCGTGCGGGGCACTGTCGCCTGTCTCCGAAATCGGAGAAGCTGCGAAGTGTGAGCGAGGACACGGCACTGCGGTGCGGGTGTGACTGCGGCCGGTAACTCACCCAGGAGCACCTCTGAGGGGAGTCTCTGAGGCTCCCTTGGGCCTCGCAGACCAGGTGTCTGACAGAAAAGAAGCAGAGCACCACTTCCCACCTCAAAGGAAGTCCACTTCCAAAAAGACGCACTTCAGACCCAGCAAGGGAGCAAAGGACACCCTGCACTTCACACGCGGCCCTGCACGCAGAGAAGTGACAAGATCCCGGGTCAAGCTCAGCGGGGTGTGGCTAATAATCTAAAGTCAAGTATTATCATCCCCGGGTTTTCCTAGTTTTGCTAATGCCGGCTTCCGACGACCGACGCCCTTATATTCCTGAGACCAGGATGCATTTTAAAGGTTTCTTTGTTAACACATTTTTATTCAGTAATATTTTAAAGCAGGAGGGTCAGAAAGGACCTGCTCATCCTTAATGCAAGGAGAAAGTATTTTTCTCGTGAGTGGATTCCATCAGGCTCTCCACACACGTCCTGATGCGGCTGAGAGCAGCCATGTGGCCGCCGGGTCCTTGGAGTTGACAGTGCTCAGGACGGGCAGCCGTCAGACAGTGGCCTCACGTCCAGGTGCAGCAGGAGTGAAGGCGAGCAGGCAGGAGGAGGGGAGAGCATTTCTTTATTCGGTTGTTCGTCCTGGCAAGGATGCGCCCAGTGAGGGTTTAAGCAGGTAACAAATTACAAAAGTACAAAACGAAAACCACAGAACTGAAAAACATGGTGACTGAACTCAGTGATTCAACAGGGGATTTCGGCAGTAAACTTGAAGTAGAGGGAAAGGGTCAGTGAGCTTGAAGACAGGGCACTGAACCACCCACTCAGAGGAGCACAAAAGGGAGAACAGAAGAGTGGTAGTAAGTTAGTAACTCAGGAGACACGAGCAGCGGTCCGCACGCTCGGCGCGGGGCCGTGGAAGGCAGGGAAAGGCGGCTAGCGCCCCAGGAGTTATGTGACAGCTCTCCCAGCCTGGGGCACACACAGGCCCCAATAAAGCTCACAGGGAGTCTCCCGCCGAGACACTGAGACAGCGCCGGTCAATGACAAGGGGCCCAGGGCAGCGGGGACACAGTGAGGGGGACCCCGGGACCCAGCGGAGCTTTCACTGTTAAAAGACAACTGTGCCAGTAACTATCGTAATTTTTAATGTATTGTCCATGTTAAAACTTAGGACATCACAAGCATAAAATGTACAAAAATGTAGACTTTTATAGCACTCAAAGTTGTCGTCAGCTTAAGATGGTTATGACGTTTCTTGTCACTCACAGAGCCACCACGGAGGCAGGGATCAAACACGCACAGGAAGCCGTCGGCAGCGAAGGAAGACACAAGGGGCCAGAGGACTGCAGAACAGCCAGAATGCAGTGGACAGGGTGGCACCAAGTCCACACCGTCTCTAACTGCTTCACGTGTGAATGAGCGTGTCACCAGCCAATGGCACAAGCTCATTAAAAGGGATTAAAAAGGCCCAGCCGCGCGATGCCTACCTACAGAGTTCGCTTCAGGTTGACAGCCGCAAGCGACGGTGGACGGGGCCGAGGAACAACGGAGCGCTGCTCGACGCGCACGGGACACGCAGACGGCAAGGACGGGCCACAGAAGGGCTGCGACACTGAACAGCCGGGCGCCCGACGCTGGAGCCCGGACCCCGTGAAGCGCTTGCCAGCGCATCTCAGTGGAGACACTGGCCGTACGATGATGGCCGCCCCAAGCCCCTTCCAACAACAGGCTGACCGTCCGGAGCGACAACCAGGGTGGACTCAGCGGACTCGACACATTACACCGGATGAACCTAACAACTCCCATCGAGTAGCAGCGGGACAGGAAGCGTCCCTGTGGATGTCGGGTCACAAGGGAAATCTTATGCAGTTCAGGTTACAATCTTATCAAATATATCTGTCCTGATCACAATGGTAGGAAAATAGAGACAAATCATAAGGGAGAAAAGGGGGAAATTCACCAAGATGTGGTCAAGCAGCTGGTATATGACCAGTTCACACCCAACGTAGTCAGCAGTGGGGACCTGAACACGTTCCTCTAAGATCAGCAACAAATGAATGACCTTTGACCGTGGGAAAGAGGCAGGTGCTGTGGAAGGAAGAGGTGCAATACCGGTTCACAAGTGACGTATACAACATGAAGACCGAGTGTCCATCACGTGTGCAGAGTCAAAAACGGCTCTTTAGAGCCCAAGCGAAGAGCTTCCCCGCACTCTCCTCCTCACTCACCCGGTGTTTTCACTCCGGAAGGCAAACAGCAGCCCTTGTGGCGACAGGAATGCGCCCGAGGGCACGGCCCCCAGTGAGGTGAGGCGGGAGGGGGACCTGAGAGCTCAGGGAAGACGACAGATGCAGGGGGGAGGCTGAGAGGCTGCTCTCAGCGCACAGGGGCAGCTGCGTGGAGCGAGTTCGGGCTCCGGGGCAGCGCCCTGAGTGCGGTTCAGGGGACGGCCTGCTTGACATTTGCTGAGAAAGCAGGGCTTGTGTTCTCATCAGAAACATTTTAAAAGTGAACATGCTAATCGGAGCCACCCTTTCATGGGTGTCAGCTGGTCAGGCTGGTACAATTCCACTGGCCGCACACACACCACCAGAGCTGGGGAGGAAGCCGGGCATGGCAGCCGACGACGGAGCTGCTTCAACCCGCAGATCATCTGCAGGTTGTTCTACTTCTGAAAAGCAAGCACCAGAATCAAGCCATCACATTAGCATTTAAAAACCACATATTTAGGGACAACCAAGCACATGCAGAGGTGGATCCTGGCGAGAAATGGACAAATGTAACATCACAAAGAAGAGACGTGAATAGGTATTTCTTTAATCCAGAGCTGGGACTTGCTAATGGTGTTTCTACTGTAAACACACTCACACAGTGTGAAGACAATGGTATTTTTCAGGACTCATGTTCTAGTCAATAACTAGTTCTTACTTGATACCCTGCTTACGCTGGTACCTTCATCTCCAGCCACTTAACAGAACGTGTGAGCTGCTATCCAAGCGCCTTAAGATGCCCAAATTAGAAGTCACCATACACACGACCAAGTCGAGTATTCAGTGATACTTGAAAGCAATCAGGAAACGACCGTGGCCCACGTGACTCGGCGGGCGCTGACTAGTAAGGTAAAGGTGATAAAATTAGCACAAAGGATATGAACACACGTAAGCCTGCTGTTTATTAGACAACATGTACGCACTGGACTGAAAGTTTAGGGAATGACAGCTCATATAGACACTGCTAAACTGGACCATAAATTGTGTCGATTTTTTTGTAGTTTTCAAAGCACAAAATAAACTTTAATTTATGGTGACGTAGTTGGCTGGGAAAATGCCAGTCTGCCCGTGAAGCTTTCCTTCCCACCAATCAAAATGCGAATCTGTTTTCGAGAGAACAGTGATTCTGTCTCCAGCTTGAAAATTCAAGTCCCCTGGCTGCTGTCCTTCAAAGGAATACAGCGCTGTCACTTCTATGGGCTGATCAGAGTCACCTGAAACAAGGAAAAAGTGTTGAAGTTGTTAACATTGTGGGGTAAAGACTGCGTGTAATGAAAGACGTTAACGATTAGGGCTTCTCATTCTAAGGTGCGGAACCCAGAGTCACCTGTGTGGTTTTCGTCACGGTCTCAACTTGAGTTTCTCTTCTTGCAAAACAGCAAATGTTTGGCAATAACACTCCTCAGTCCACAGAAGTCAGACTGCGTACTATTATGCACTCAGGCTCTGTATTTATCAAATGTTTGCAGCTGCATTGAGTTTGAAGAATCTGCATTTCCCCCCATTTCAACAGCAGCATTGCCACAGCCTCCAGGAATCGCAGGGATCGTGGCTGGAGACAAAGGCTGGTCTCTGCACGGTCGTCGTGTACGCAGCACCCAGGACGCAGCGCCCAGGTTGCCGGCTGCCGGTCAGCTGCTGAGCCGTCAGCAGATGCCCCACGTCCACAGGCATTTGTTCACTCCTGCGCCCCTCGCGGCGAAGACTGCATTCCAGTCAGTGCATGAGCCGCTTCTCTACACGTGTCAACAAGACCTTCAGAGCAATGGGAGGATTTAACAGATAGTCCTGGGAAAATTCTTTGAGAACTGAGTGTATAGTGTCAGTGAAACATGTTATAAACTGTCTCGCATTCCACCAACGTAAAAACACTGTTGTTACACGAGCTTGATATTTCAATGTTTTATACAACATTGTATCTAAATTAAGCGACTGGATGCTCCTGAGTGCACAGTGCACACTGACCAGTGACCACGTGGAAACCGCGCTCCACGACCAGGATGGGCTGACCGGGGCGGCAGGCGCAGGCGCAGAGCCGCGTGCTGTGGGCTGCGCTGATCAGAAGCCCAGCCGCTCGCAGTGTGTCCGGTTGAGTTGACGGCTATGGCTGCTTTTTTCTACAACCAGAGTTTTACATAGTTTCAAGTTATTTATTTTTTATTACATCGAGTTTGTCAATTGTAGGCAGAGGGTGAAGCGGCCCCATAGGGAAAACTGCGAGGCAGTCTGTGGGCGCAGAGCCCAAGGCTGAGCCCCCGCCGGGCGGGGAGGGTGGGAGCCACTCGAATGCTTCCTTGTCAGCATCGCAGTTAAGGCTTGAGCTCCATTAACAGCCTTTACGGAAACCCCCATAGCCTGTCCCTTGTGCCCGGACAGGTGGATGAAAGCAAGGAGCCGGCACCATGGCTGTGAACATGAGGAATGTTCTGGAGCTCAGACGCCTCACCTGTGCTGACGTGTGATAGCTGGGACCACAGGCCACACACTCCTGACCTTAAAAGGAAATGCTTTTTCATTGCTGACTATGGTATTAGCCCTGGGTTTATCATATACGGTCTTCATTAAGTTGAGGTATGTACCTTCTATCTCCTTTTATGCAGGGTTTTATCATAAATGGGTGTTGGATCTTGTCAGCAGCTTTCTCTGCATCTAATGATATGATCTTGTGGTTTTTCTCTCCGCTCTTGTTGATACGGTGTATGACACTGATAGATTTACGTATGTTGAACCATCCTTGCCTCCCTGGGTGACTCCCACGTGGTCACGATGGACGATCTCTTTGATGCGCTGTTGGATTCAGTTTGCTAATATTTTGTTGAGAATTTTTGCATCTATGTTCATTAGAGATATTGGTCTGTAATTTTCTTTCTTGGTGATGTCTCTGTCAGCTTTTGGTATCAGTGTGATGTTAGCCTCACAAAAAGTATTTCAGAGTGTTTTCGTTCTTCAATATTTGGGAAGAGCTTGAGAAGAACTGGTGTTAATTCTTCTCTGAGGGTTTGGGAGGACTCATTGGAGAAGCCATCTGGTCCTGGGCTTTTATTTTTAGGGAGACTTTTGACTACCTCTTCAGTTAACTTGATTGATTGTTCTGTTCAGGTGTTCCAGGTCTTCCAGGTGCACTCCTGGTGGACTGCGTTTCGAGTTTTAAGCCACTGTGGTCAGAGAAAATGTTTGATATACAAGTTCAATCTTTATAAATTTGTTGAGATGTGTTGTTCTGTGTCCCAGCATATGATCTATACTTGAGAATGTTCCATCTGCCCTCGAGAAGAAAGTGAAATCTGTAGTCACTGGATGAAGTGTTCGGTACCTGTCCCTGAGACCTAAATGATCCCAGTGGTCATTTAAAGCAACTGTTTGTCTGTTAATTTTCTACCTGGTTGATGTGTCCATTGTTTTAAGTGGGTGCTGAAGTTTCCTACTATGATTGTGTTGCTGTCAACGTCTCTCATCAGTTCTAGTAACACCTGCTCACTATATTCTTGCTGTTCCTTCATTTGACGCATGTTAATAAGTGTTAAGTCTTCCCGCTGAATTGATCCTTAAATCAGTATATAGTGTCCATCTCTGTCTTTTGTTATGCTCTTTAGATAGAAGTGTTTTATCTGATATGAATATAGCTATTTCTACTTCTTTTTTTTTTGGTTGCCATTCAACTGTAGGATTGTCTTCCAACCACTGACTTGGAGCCTTTGTTTATCTTTTGAAAGTTTCCTGAATGCAGCAGAAGGTTGGGTTATGCTTTTTAATCCGTTCATCCGCTCTGTCATTTGATTGGCGATTAATCCTTCAAAATTTATAGTGATTACTGATATACAGCTGTTGTCACTTTTGTAATTTGTCTTTTGTGTGTTGTTCCAGACAGTGCCTTTATTCGTCTTTCTCTTCTTAGGTTGGTTGGTTGTAGTTATGTTTTGATTAGTTTCCCTTTTTAATGCTTTGCTTTTTCCCTGGGGATGTTTCAAGGTTACCCTGAGGTTAGCGTTAAGAATTCTGTTATTTCTTATTTTTATCTAGCAGATGAGTCTTCCACTCATTCTAAACATCCACATTTTCATTCTCAACTCCTCCCCACCTTTTATATTTGCCATCTTACTGTTTTTAAGTGGGGTTTCTTTACAGTTTATAGAGCATCCTTTAGTATTTTCTGTAAAGCCAGTTTTGTGGCCATGAATTCCTTTAACTTTTGCTTATCTAAAGTTTTTTTTTTTTTAATCATTCCTTCAGTTCTGAATGATACTCTCACAGGGTACAGTATCCTTGGTTGAAAATTCTTTTCTTTTAGCACTTGAATAGATCCTGTCATTCCCTTCTGACCTTAGAGTTTCAGTTGAGAAATCTGCTGACAATCTTGTGGGGACTCCTTTGTATGTAAGCAATTTTTCACTATCTGCTTTTTAAGATTCTTTATTTTGTATTTTTGACATTTGATGACATGTGTCTAGGTGGAGGTCTGCTTGGGTTTCTTGTTTTTGTTCGGAACTCTTGGGGTTTCCTGGGTCTGGAGGCTGCTTCGTTCTTTAGCTCAGGGAAGTTCTCAGCTATTACTTCTTCACATACAGTTTATGCTCCCTTTTCTCTGTCTTCTCCTTCTGGGACCCCTAAGATGCAAACGTTGTTCCTTTTGATGCTATCCCAGATTGGGAAAGCTGTTTTCATTTAATTCTTTCTTCTCTTTTTTGGTTTGCTTGAGTGCATTCCTCTGCCCCGTCTTCCAGCTCACTGATTCTATTGGAGGCTTCATCCATCCTACTCTTAAGTCCCTCTAGATAGAGCTCTTTAGTTCAGCTATCATGTTCTTGATTTCTTTGATATCTTGCTTCTTCTCTTTTTCTTTTTCTTCCTCTATTTTCTTGATTTCCGTGAATATGTTTATCATTGTTGCCCTAAGTCCATCTTCAGGTAGTTTGCAGACATCTGCTCTACTGAGATTTTCCTCTGGGGTTTTAATTGGATCCATCGGATCATGTATATTTCTCTGTGTTTTTGCTCTGCTGGGCATTCTGCTTGTGCCTGTGGGTGAGGGTCCCTGCTGCAACGGCCTGTGTAGGGTGTCGATTGGCAGCAGCGATGCCTGGATCTTGGTTTGAACACTGGGATTTCTTGAATTGTGTATTGTCACCACTGGTTGGATCTGTTCACATTCTTACGTGGATCCTGCGTTGGGATCTGAGAGTTCAGACTGTGGGGTTGGAGTTTGTGTGGGGGCTGCAGAGCTTCCCCCAGCGTCCCAGCCCCGAACCATAACGGCCTTGTTATGGGCCCACACTCAGCAATTTGACAGTTCTGCCTCCGTCCACAGGGTGGTGCTGTGGACAGTCTTGAAGGTTCCTTCCTGTAAGCCTAGGGGTGGGATTTCTGGAGCCTGGGTCCTGTGGCCGTGAAAGAATTCCCCTAGCTACCTTCCGGTTGCGGCGGTGCCTGTGTAATTTTCCTTCGGGGGCTCCCACTCAGGCCACTGCGGCGCTGGTCCTCCTTCTGCCCTGTGCCGAGACCCTTTCCTCCAGACCCCTGTCCTGGTCCCACTGGGAGGGCTCTCTGCTGCCCCCAGAGCAACTCCTGGGAGGCTCAGTTCTTCCAGTGTTCCACCCACTCCGCCACAATTTTTCCCCAAGGCTGCAAGTCCCGAATTCCTGATGCAGCTCTGAACCCCAACACACTCGCCTCCACTTGTTGGAGTAACTGCTACCGCCGTGTCTGCAGGCCCCAAGCCAGTGAAGGGCCATTGTACGATAGGAAATTCTAATACATTTCATGAAGTAGCTCCCAATAAGAGCAAAAATGGTTGTGCATAAAAAATGCAAAAATTCTTATCATGGTACTAAAATCCAGAAAAAATACAATTAGGAGTAAGGTATAATTCACAATTAGTCTACGCAGTCATTCTTTCACTGACAATGCATTTTTTTTTCTTTTTTTTGTGGCAACTTTGAATTTACACATTAAAATAAACTCATGTGTCTAGGTTCCTCATTCTTCAGATATATGTCAACATACCTGCCCTCCACCACATCACCAAGTGAGCTTCACCAGTGTCCAGTGGGACCCGCCACCATTCGTCCCACCCTGCCCTGCCCCCCATCCCATTCCCTGTTGGTCACCTCAGTTCTACTGGTGTCCAAGGGCTGGTTTTGTTTCGTCTGCGCTCCCACCAACAGTACAAAAGTGTTCTCTTTTCTCCACATCCTCACCAGTATTTGTTGTTTCCAGAGTTTTGGATGATAGCCAGTCTCTCAGGTGTAAGGTGATATCTCATTGTTGTTTTAATTTGCATTTCCCTGAGAGCCAGCGAGTAGGAACATAATTTCATGTGCCTGCTGGCCATCTGTATGCCCTCTTCAGCAAAGCGTCTCTCCAATTCCTCCTCTCATTTTTTGATCTGATTGCCTGTTCTGTTGTTGATTTTTATGAGTTATTTGTCTTTTTTGTCTTTGTCGGAAATATCATATGCAATTATCTTCTCCAATTTAGTAGGTTGTCTTTTTGTTTTGGTGATGTTTTCTATGGCTGCGAATAAGCTTATCAGTTTGATGCAGTCTCAACTGTTTTATTTTTGTTTCCCTTGATGTTGGTGGTGAGTCCCCAAAAAGCCTCTCTACAGTTGATGTCATGGAAAGTCTTTCCTATGTTGTCTTCCAAGAACTTTATGGTTTCTGGTCTTATGTCCAAATCCCAGTCCATTTTGAATTAATTTTTGTGAATGATGCTAAAGAGTGGTCTAGCTTCATTGTTTTCCATGTGGCTGTCCAGTTTTCACAACACCATTTGTTGAAGAGACTTTCCTTTCTCCATCGTATGCTGCTGACTGCTTGGTCGCAGACTAACTGACCGTATGTGCGTGAGTCAGTTTCTGGTGATTCAGTTCTGTTCCTCTGGTCTGTGCCTGTTATTATTTTGAAGATGCAGTTTTAAAGCACCTGCAGTCCAGCCTTGGATGAGGTTTGGTTCGGCAGATAGCTGTGCTCATTAAGCTTCTCTGTCACTCCCAATCTCTCAGTTAAAAGCAAGTACGAGAACAAAAGTGTAGCATTTTAAATGAAATATTTCTCAAACTCACGTCGTCGTGCTGGACTCCGGAGGAGGAGCACTGAGCAGGCGTGCACAGCTCTCCATTGCCTGCCGGAGCATCAGCAAGGCTGCAGTTGTAAAATGGATACACATCGTTTTAACACTGGACACTTATATTTACCAACTCTCTCTCGACAGCCGGGAAGTTCAGGGTAGAGCCTGAAGTCACTTCTGTTATCTGAAAAAGAGGAGACGATTTAGAAGATGCATTTGTGTTGTGTTGACACCCCAAATGCACGCCTTGCTCTTCTAGTCAAATGCACTAAGTCATGGTGACGGCAGAAAGATTACTTCATGACGCCTTAAATCGAAGGAATCCCTGAGTGAACCCCGAACACAGCCGGCACGAGGCCAAAAGCGGCGACGCCTGCGGCCCTGTCATGAGACAGAGCTGCGCCGGCCCGGCTCACGTGCGCAGGGAGCACAGACTCGCCCTCCAGAGGCGACCCTCACGCAGAGATCTTCCAACACCCTGCTTCTCACACAGCAGGCACTCCCTTGCAGGTGTTTTAACTGACGTTGGAAATTCCTCAGTATAAGCTTAAAATTGGAAAGGGTACATGCTTCAGTATATTTTAATATCAACTATATAAGCTGGTCATATCGCTCCTACTTTGGGTAAAATCATGTAGATACCGCAGTGGACCGAGATGCACCATCGCGCATTAAAGGAAACTCGCAGGCCGTGCTTATACTCAGAAATTGTGGAATGTTCATTTTTAAGATTCAAATAAACTTCCGTCCATCTGTCCTCTTTATAAATGTGTTATTATAGTTAGTGTCACAATTCCTATGCCAAAAATTTGGACAAAGATTAAAAATATATATAAAGCATTAGGCTCTGACTATTAAATAAATTACTGTAAATACTTATCATTCCAATAAGTGAAAGTAAAGCAATTGAGCAAAATCTTAAATACACTGCAAATGTGTTAACTTACTAAACATAAAAATGAAATTTTATTTGAGATGTATCTCAACATACGGACAAGACTTTTTAAAATTTGTTCAGGTATAAGGATGATTATTTCTTACTGCTAGAATGACACATATTCAGCATTAAGTTCTATTTTATTCTTTTTATAAGACACAGGTGCTAAGAAGCTGGTTCTTACAAGACTGGGGAGGGAGAGAAGGAGGTGTTCATGGCGGTGTAACTGAATCCATTCCACTACTTCTGAGAGAAGCAGTTACTATTATGAAACAATAACAACATATTTATGAAACACTGATATTGACACTGAAAGCTTTTTTTGTGGTGACAGGTGTGTGTAAATGTGTGTGTAAAATGAAGCGATCACAGATGCTGGCTGATAATGGCGCACACCTAAACCCACATAATGTTCTAACGTGATGTTACTGCAACAGAAGTAATAAAATAATACTTAATGATAATATCAATGACTGTTTTTCTTCTACATTCAGATGTCAATTCCACTACGAATACCTCAGTTTTGCTGGAAGCAAAGAACTGAAATTGCAGGGCCCACGACAGTGTCCACGCGTCCAGTCAGCCCGGCCCGCAATGCCGGCATCCACGTTGCGGGCTGGGCCCCGGGAGGGACAACACAGGGTGGCCGGGTTTGCTGTGTGTCCCCCAGCGCTCGAGCAAGCAAGGCCACATAGAAGGCGGAGACGAGGGCGCTGCCTGCCAGCTCCACCTGCTCCGCGTGTCTGGGGGGCCTGTCCGATGGTCCGTGCCCGGAGCCCCCGGCAGACTTGTGCCCGTTTAAAGGCACACAAACGACCATGGAAAAGGAAATCATAACCTAAACGACAAGTCCTCAATATACAAAGCACTTCTGCAAATTAAAAAGGCAACGCTATTTAAAAAAATGAACCAATAAGGAAACTTTCAGAAAAGGCTAAACCCCAAACACCAAGCATCTTATGAAGACGTGTTTCTATCACCAATGGGCAGGAACAAGCAGCCCGACTGACAAGGAGCAACAACTGGCCGTCAGGTTCACAGACACTTGTGTAAACACACGAGCTGGTTGTGAGCACGGAGACGTAGGGAAAGCCATGGCGGGAGTGGTGTCACGGGGGCAGACTTGTGTGGCGTGAGATTAGCGGGGGGGTGGGGGGGATCCAGCAGGTGTGGGGCGCAGTGTTGGGCAGGGTCCCTGGCGAGGCCTGTGGGAGTGGGAGTGGGGATGGCTTATGAGACTGCAGTGGTAATAATTTTTAAAAATAAATTTACCAAATGTGTTAGAAATAGAAATATATCCTTGGCCTCTTCGGTCCACTCCTGGGAGTGTCTCCGTGAGCGCCAGGCTGAGACATGTTGCCGCAGAAAGATGTTAACGACACTGTTTGGCCCGGGACATTCTGAAAGAAAGTCAACAGCCATCAAGACAAGAGCGGCTGAAGCAAACACGCACATCTGCACCACAGACTGTGAGTCAGGCACGAAAAGGAAGTAACTGCAGATACGCAGTCGACTCGGATGTTCCTGTGTTTCGAGTAAAACAAACGCATAAACGAAACTCACCAACGAGTCTGGACAAGCGTGTATGATGAGCAGCATTTCTGCGTGGTAACAGCACTGTCAGGTGCGTGCCTGTGGCTGCCGGGAGCAGGATGCGCACGCAGATGGACAGATGTCCCGCCACGCGGGAGCGCGGCCCTGCAGTGAGGACGAGGCGCGTGTGGCGAGCGCGGGGTCAGAGGCGGGCAAAGGGGCAGCTCACAGAGGGATGAGGAAGGTCCTCGAGCACAGAGCGCTGACAGAACCACACGCTTACGTGCGGAGCCATGTAAACAAACTAAATATAAAGAATAAATATAAAGAAATATAAGGAATTCAGGAATAGGCCCAACTTAAAGGGTTAAAATTATATTCCAGTTTTAAATTTTCCTTTGTTGAATAAAAAACTGATACGCGAAACTTCGGGGTGATTCTCGCAAGAGAAGAAACAGAGGAAAACCACGAACGCCAGTGAAGACCTTCACGAGGTGAGGAAACTGAACAGCCCAAGCAGAGGAAGGGCCTGCGGGGTGCCCCGCGGGGCTCACCTGACAGCAGTGCCGGCGAGCACGGCAGCACAGGAGGCCGCCGCCAGCATCGCGAGGGGACGGTCCAGTGGGCACAGGCACAGGCCTGCTGGCTGAGAAGCAGGAGACACGCGAAGCTGCCACGGCTGCTCCTTCTGTGAAAGGAGCTCCTGAGGTCAGCTCGTTTTCAATGTACACGAACAAGGAACTGCTGCTAAGAGGACTAAGGTTCTTCTAGATGCATGAGACAGCATCAATTCTCTTCCTGAAGGCACTGCAGCTCGCATCTACTCATCCGGATCTAAAGCACAGGCGACCTGCGCTCACAGCAGCAGTGGGACGTGGGTGCAGACGTGTGGATCGTCACCACCCGTGCGTCACACACAGACCCGCCTCGGGGAGAAGAGTGGGCGCGGGGCTGGGGCTGTGCCAGCGGTGTGCGTGCCGGGCTCCCGGGGCTCCGGGAGGGTGACGGGCTGCGGGCACTGCAGGGATCTGCGGAGGAGCAGACGGGCACCGGCGCCAGGGTGGCGGCGTCCTGCCTCTGAGGCTCGGATCTAGACCCGCCCCCAAGCACAGCGCTGACCTCTGCCCGGCGCCCCAGCCCGCGGGGAGCACTCGCAGCACCATGCGGGCACGGCTCTGCTCTCAGCCGTGTAGCAGGCGACCCTGCCATGAACACGGCGTCAGTACGCAGTGGCCGCTGCTAACCTCCAAACACGAAAACACAACTCTGGAGCGACTGTCATGAAAGTCAGCGCCGGGAAGACAGCCAACCCCAAGTCTGGCCTCCGTGACCCAGGCCGCTCTAAAAACACATCATCCTGAGCCCAAGAACGCACGGCGCAGCGCGCAGTCGGAGACACAAGTCCGTGAGCACGAGGAACACCGGCTTCCTGTGTTCCGTTCAAACAGCAGGTAAAGGACGTGAGCGAAGACCTCTCCTCTGCCTGAGAAGCACCGTGAGCGAGGGCAGCACAGGGCATCCGCCTCACGCTCTGAGAACAAGCCTTTGCAGCTCTCTCTCGAAGCCCACGGTGTTTCCATCTGACTCGAAAGCGCGGCAAGGCAGCCGAACTTCGTAACGAAAGTACGGAGCCGCCGCTACTTGGAACTGTGCTTGAGTCACAATGAGGACTCTCACCTTGAGGGCCAGAGTCCAGCGGAGGCTGGGCGGAGGCTGGCGGGGACCTGGACGACCGTTTGGGAGGCAACTCTTTCGCCTGAGGGAACAAAACATGCATGATTTAAAACCAGTACAGTGTTCTTCTCTTTTTAATTGGATTGCAGTAACTGTTTTACAAGTGACAACAAACTCCTATATGCAGGCGCCCCGCCCTCCTCCAAGCTGCCCGAGTGAAGGTTCTTTTCTGACCGCACACAGGGCGGGCTCGACCCCTCGCTGCCACTGAGGAGGCTCCCACCGCTGCTCCGAGGGAGAGCTGGGTCGGTGGGACGAGCCCGAGGGTGGCCGGCGGCCGGCCTGCCTCCTCTGACGCCCCCAGCGGTGGGCACGGCCGCGAGTGTGACAGGCCGGCGCCGCGAAGCAGCTTACAGACCCCGGCCACTCACGGCCTCAGTGTGAGCCGCTGCTTCACTGCTGCCAACCCTACAAAGCTCGTTCCCTGGAGAAATGTGGCCGCGGAAAGCAGACGGCGCCTCCTGAAACCTGCACAGGCGAAGCGAGACTGCGCACCTTCAGGAGGACGACGGCGGTGAAACGGCGCCGACGTGCCGCCGTCAGGAGTCTCCGGAGCGGCGCAGCCCACACCCGCCCTCGCCCGCACGACCGCCTCGCGCCCGCACCAGCCTCACCAGCGCCCTGCCCCGCGCCCTGGCGTCCCTCCGGGCGTCGCTGCGCTGCCCCGCGGCCTCGTACTTCTCGGTGAAGGAGTCGAGAACTTCATAAAGGTCTTGTGCCTGCGCGGGCCGGGCTGTGTCTCCAAATAAAATGTCGTAGGCTCGAATATCTCGGCAATAAAACCTAGTAAGAAAAGCACACTGACCACGCGGCTTTCAGGGACACAGGTCTTCTGCAGCGGGGGCCCGAGACCAGCAGCGTGCAGACCACGCCCGCGGGCGGCCTCACCCGCTCCCTAAAGACGCCAGTCCAAGCGGCTGCCCTCCTGCGTCTCCTCCAGCAACACAGAAAGCGCATCACACGAACACGCTTCTCATAAACAACATACGTCAAGACAGACGCACAGAGCTACCAGCGTGCCCTGAGTTTCGAAGGGAAGGTGCCACATCTATGCCTGTGACTTCCTTGAAATGTCTACTTGTCGTGTCTATCGGCACGTGTTGAGAAGTATGGTTCCGCTGTTCTGGGATTGAGGCTACCTCAGGGGTGACGTCTCCCCGGGACCGAGAGCGAAAGTCCCTAAAAGCACTCTTAATCGGTATTCTGGGATGAAGCGGAAGTGAATGCAACTGAGTTTTGGGCAGAGTCCACACCTCCAACTCCCTGCACCTGGGGCTGCGCTCCGCTCCGTCAGACGTCAGCTTGGAGAGGCGTGAACCCCGTCCTCACCCACACTGGGCACCCGCCGCAAACTGTGCCCCCACAGGCGGTCGGCAGCCTCCCCCTCGGGGCTCCTGCCAGCCTCCAGCAGCCGCCCTCCTGTTTCTCAGCGAGTAGACCTCATTGCCGGGAACGTGAAGACAGGCTCTGGGAAAACTGAGCCCGGCATCCCTTGAAAAGGGACACTTCTCTTCACCTGTTGGGTGCTTCCCAGTCCCTACTTTTCACCCATACTGGCCCCCTGTATGGCGGGGAGACAGGCAGAGGCTGGACTGGAAACTCGCAGAAGCCGACGCTGATGGCCAGGGCTGAACGGGTGTGGGCCCACCAGCGTCGGGGAGTCTGCTCAGCACGCGCATCTGCTAAACGACACCACTGGACACTGACACCCAGAGGGAAACGGTTCACAGCTGAACAGCCTGATCCAGTCATCACGCAGAACACAAGAAGGTGCCATGACACCGCTCATCTTCCCTCCGCGTTTTCTCCCCTCCGCTTCGCTGCTTTCCTTACTTCCTGCAGGCACATCTTGTTATTACATGGATTGTAAAAGAAGAAAGAAAAGCCGGGGAGGTGGAGGAGGGCGCTGAGCTCCGGGGGTGCAGCTGAGGTCAACTTTGACGCCCTAGACCAACTCAGCCATGCCAGTGAGAAAGCATCAGTGAAAAAGAAACACGCTCGGAGCCATACGTTGCATGAAGAATCCATAAAAAAGAAAGGTAATCTGTCAACTCGTAAGAACTACATAAATCTACAAACAGTATTTTCTTTTCACACATTCTTTAAATCAGTTACGATCACACGGTTTGCACTTACTTCCTATTAGTTTCTTTCCTTTCGATCAAATAGCTGCCCTCGAGGGAGACGCCGGCAAAGAGCCCTCTGGACTTGCAGTACGTGAAGACAGCGGCCGAGCTCCTGAGGGCCACGTTTCCCTCCAAGTTCCTGGAAGAAAGAAGCGTGCGCTGCTGCAGGCAGAGCTGGCCCCTCGCAGCCCCGCCTCCGAGCCTCTGCGGTGCCCGGGGCCGGACTGGCACAGGCCGGGCAGCAGAGACGCTCGGCCCTGGCCTCCTCTGGGAAAGGGGACATAGCCTGCGAGTCCTGAATACTTGGGTTCTTCTTAAAAGGAAACTTGCTGGAATGAGAAACCATTTTAGATGATGTTATTGTGTGACTTCTATAAACAGTCTGAGGTTAGAATATTCCTGACTTGTTCGATTAACCCAGAAATAGTTCTCACTAACAAAGAGGAACACACTGTGAGGGGTGACCGTCACTCCAGTAACACTATTTCGAGGTTTTTACGATTTAGATTTTGAAAAGCTCTTTCCCGCTAATGCTGCTGCCGCCTCTTATCAGCGAACGAAAGCTGACTCGTCCCGGCTCCTTCAGACACTGGGGCAGACTCCACGGTCAGGCCAGCAGACGCCGTGTTGCTGGAATACTGCGTTTCCCGTGAGCACGAGCTTCGCTTTCGCTGATTTCCCGGCTGTCAGCAAGCGCCAGCCTCCGGGACACACAGGAGGCTGTGCTTTAATTCCCACGTCCGCTCACGGAGACGAGGCCCCGCTGTGCTCTCGAGCGACAAGAAGCCCTGGGCACTCACCTCCCCAGGGGCCCCACGGCCACGGTGAAGTTCCCTCCAAGGGTGAGGTTCCCGCCTTTGGCAAAGGCTTCTACTGCTCTGGTGTAATTCAGAATGATGACCAGATCCGACACCTGAAATGCAGAAAGAGAGCAATGCCACCAGAAGTCGTCCGTGTTCACAAACACGCGCACGTCCGCACACACTGCAGACAGCACGGAGGTGAGAGAGAACGTCAGCACCACCAGCAGGTCCCAGGTGACAGCACAGCACAGAGGTGCCCTGCACACGTCACACAGAGGAAGTACTTTCAGATGCAGGGCTGCCTCGGTGCAGCTCAGGATGGTGACCGGGAGGGGGACAGGGCAGTTGTGCCTCCGGTCAGTGAGGCTGGGCCCTGGAGTTTCTCTTCTTAAAGCCACGTGACCTGGGCTGTTAGCCCGCTGACCCTCCCATGCCGACATCTGCATGCAGAGTCACACACACCTGCCACGTGTACCGAGGATGGGTGCGCAGCAGAGCTCAGGAGGCACGGGCCTGGGTGTGAGCGCCCGTCTGCCTCTTGCACGTCGAGCAACCCTGGGCAAGTGAGCAAGCAGCTCAAAACCTCGGCCCCCTTCTCCATAAAAGGTACAGCACATGGGCAGCCACACATATGCGTGTGCGCCGGGAACAGGTCAACACACGCAGGAGGATGAGATGTGTGCAGACGCACCAACGGCCAGGCAGGGTAAGCGCGTGCGCGATGGCCTCTGCGTCTCACAGTGGGAGCGACAGCTGACGCCACCTGTCCCATTGGTGTCTCCCTCTGCTTGCACGAGATCGCATATGCAGAGCTGCTGGAGTCTGTGTGAGGCAGAGCACTAACAGATCTTTGGCCTGAGTCCTTTTATGGAAAGTGCACTCAGGTTTTATCGGGAAAAGTAAGTGCACCTGTCAATTGATGCAAAGACACTTCCCCGTGACTCACCGACCATCCGAGGGGCGTGACAGGACACAGAACTATATGCCACTTCTTATACAAAGGTGAACAATTTTACCATCAATCGCCTCTATAACCCACGCTTCACAAATGCGCTTACGGAACACATTCAACTGCTTTGCTAAGTGCCTGGGACCTGCATTCTCAGGAAGTCAACTCCCCACGTCTGAGCTTGTGAAGGGACAAGCTCAGCTCCATCTCCTGCCGGTCGGTGTCACTCAGCCTGGCTGCGCTGAGCAAGACAGAGCTGCAGGCGTCAGATAAAGAGGGAAAAGCCAGCCCCCGGATTTCCGTCCAGGTCGGCCTGGCGCGAGGAGACACCTGGGCTCGGGCACCGCAGGCCGTAGGCGGGTGAAGAACTGCAGTAACGCCAATGTCTCCACATTTATGTCCATGGCTCACAGCAAAGCAAACCCGATTTCTTGAAAGAAAACCGGAGCCATGGAGCAAATACACACAAGACAGACACAGACGCTTTGATTAAGTCAAGAAGTTTGCATCAGTGGGTCTCAGACCCCAAACAAGAGCCTCCCAGCTCTGCGGCCACCACACCCCCAAATGAACATACTGAGTCGCTCCAAGTGTTATTGGACCGTGAACTGTCCACGCTGCCTCTGGCTGAGCTAGGGCAGGTCACTTGCTCTCAGACCTCAGGAATGACTGATGGTGTCTGAAGGTGCCCTTCAGGGGACCCCTGCCTGATGCAACAAGTCTGAGCTTTGAGTGGCCCTCACAGGTCCCGTGTACAGAACGTGCGGAGAAAGAAACCTAAACCGTAGGCTTTACCCAGACCCCGCAGCACGTTGTGCCGACCCCTCCAGGGCATCCAGCGTGCTGATCAACATCGCCCTCACATTCTAGGGAGATGGACTAAATCACTGAGAACAGTGCCAAATCGTTTTCTGTGCTCTGCTGACCAGTGAGAAGCCTACAGGGATCTCAGGGTTCTCAGTGGACTGGACACACTTACGTGGAGGATGGAGAGGCTTGAGGGAAAACAGAAAGACTGACTGGCACTGAACAATCTGTGACCAACTAGCCCCGAACAGGTAAGCTTTGCCAAACAAGAACAACAGAAGGGAGAGAGGCGAGGAGTCACGTGAAGGCAGGATTCAGGGAGATCAGGGTCTTCGCTCAACGTCGATGACTAATGAAGAAGAGCCAAACAAGATTTCAAGCGAGCCTCCTTCCACATCCCATGTGTCTGCAAACCCAGATGCCGCCTGAAGACGGACAGGGCCTGGGGTCGGTTAAAGTGTTGAAAGCACACGGAGGGAGAACCGCTCCCAAGGTGCCGGCATGGGCACTCTGCAGGCCTCGCCCCCCAAAACTAACACAGCTGCTGAAAATTATTTCAGAAGCCTTTAAGCGTGTGGCATGCCTGGAAACTGTCCTAAGGGTATTCGGTAAAGGAAGGAACACATTCGATGTACTCCCGTAGGTCCTCGTAACGACAGTGCAAGTGAGTAACATCTGAGTCACACCCTAGTGCCCTCTCCGGGGCACCCACATGGAAGTGCCTCCCAGGGACAGAGGGGAGAGCACGGCGCCCGTCAGGGCCACAGCGCCTCCCCGGCCGGCTCTCCACGTCCACGGCTCTGAGCTGCAGGCCACCCTGAAGGACCGCTGAGCAGTCTGGACTCTGTCCCCTGCAGACTTGTCCCTGCAGGGTGGCAGTTTTCCCCCAGGGCAGCAGACCCAGAATACAAGGCCCTGCTTCACTTCTGGGCAGCGTCAGCTTTCGCACCGGGGGCCCAGCCTCCAGAAGCGGCAGCCAGGTTTCTTCGGCAAGAGGAACTCAGGCTGCAGGAGGAGCGCTCCAGAGCTGTCCCGGGGAAGCTCCCCCCAGGAGGGCCGGCCGGGAAGTTTGAGTGGAAGGTGCTGTGAAAGCACGACGACTTCAGCGGGGCGGCAGGCCACAGAGGACCCAGAAGAGTCACAGACATTTGGGAGAAACAGGACCCCTGGAAGGGCAGACCTTCAGGAGAAACTCCCAAGACCGGGCAAAGAGGCAGACTTCCAACGGGATCAGACCGCGGGGCGGTCCTAGAAGCGTCTGGACGCCAACCACCTGCTCAGCGCCAAGAAAGCCACCCTCGGCACAGAAAGACCAGGGGAAAGTCAGCCCCGCTGAAGCAGGGTCTCGTTGCGCAGGGCGAGGGCGCGCGGGCTGGGAGTCAAGGACTAGCCCAGCCGCCCGCTCGCCAAACAAGACAAGCAGACAGCAACAGGCCCCGAGGCGGGGAGGGTGCGCAGGCCAGGCTGGTGGGAGGTGTCACGTACGTGTTCAGTGTTAACACCACATGACACAGTAAAGAAGCAAAAAGTAAGACTCATAGATTAAAACGACAGTAAGTACCTTTCAGAGGGTCCAGATGTCAGATTTAGCAGACGATAAAAAAATTTTACAGCAAAGTTGCAGGCAGAAATTAAGGCAAAAGAGGCAGGCAGGCTGGAACACAGAGTGGGAAGCAGCCCTTTACCTACTTTTTTGGTTGTCCATCTTGGTCGACGCCTCCGGCTGGAGGGCTTCAACCAGGGACCCTGGGACGTGTGTGGGCCCATGAACCTGCCAGGCCACCAGGGTGGCCAGCGCATGAGAAGCTGAAAATGGCTATGATAAAAATGTGCAAATGAAAGAAAATCATACTTTGGAAAGTAAAATAAAGTATGATGAAAATGTCTCCTCAAATAGAAACTATCAACAGAGATAAGAATATATAAAAAGAACCAAACTGAAGCTCTGGAGTTAAAAACGCAAAGGAGCCGGCAGGGCGGCGGCTCGGACGCTACGCCCAAGCCTGAGGCGCAGCCCCAAACAGCCAAGGACCCAGTTACACAGGGGACTGCGGGACCACTCGCACGACAAACCAAATAAAATGCTGTTTCTCCTCTGTCTCCTGCTGCCTGCAGCCTGCCTTTCTCTTTAAAGAGGTTCAAGAGAAATTAGAGTAGACAAAGTAATCAGTAAACTTGGACAGACTGCCGGAGATGTTGAAAACGTAAAACCTAAAAGAAAAGGAGCGAAGGAAACGACCCCAGGCGCAGAGACTTGGGGACGCCACCAAGTGCAGCATCAATGCGCGGCGGCGGCTCTGCCACCAGGGGAGCAGAGAAGCTGAAAACAGTTGCAATTAAATGAGCTAAAAATTCCCACTGTGATGAAGACAAACTTACATCCTTAAGACTGTGAACAAACTCTAAGGAGAAATGGAAAGACACACATCCAGACACATATTTGTAAAAATGCTGAGAAAAAATCTTGAAAGCAAGAACAGAAAAATATCTCATCGCAAAAGAGGAATTCCAACCAGATCAACAGCTGACTTCTAGGCTGGAAAGGGGAAGGGTGACAAATCCGATGGCTGAGAGGAAAGCTGTTCGCTGGACGGCTGCACGCGGCAGAACGGCCTCCAGCGGCGGAAGCAGGCTCTCCTATGAATGAGGAACAGGGTCGAAAGGAAGATGAGACATATACCAAAGATAAAATCGAGATACAAACCCAACTATATCAAGGGAAACACTAACTACTGTAGAGAGGATTCAACAACCCAAGCAAAAGGCACAGTTGGGCCCTGACGGTCAACAGCAAGTCCACTGCCTCCAGCCGGCCAAACCACATGCCTCCCAAGGACCCAGGTTCACATCCCGGGACAAGAGAAACCAGCGAAACGAACAACTAAATACAACTTTATAAAATGCCTCTTCCCCACCCCTCTTCCTGCCTGCCAGCCTACTTGCCTTTATTCCTACCTGTACCTTTCCTTAAAAAAGAAAAACAAAAATGCAGAGCTTGTCAGACTTGTTAGAGAAACAATATCTAATTACAGATATAGATATATGTCATATGTCTAATATACAATTATAGGACACTTAAGATTCAAAGATACAAACACAATGAAAAATGATATGCAAACAGCGATCATAAGAAAGTTGAAAGGGCTATATTTGTAACATGTAAAATAAGCCTTAAAAACATTAGTGGAATAAACGGGGTCATATTATGATGACAAGTCAATCTGCTGGTAGATAAAACAATTAGAAGCATCCTCACATGTACTGGCAGATGTGCAGGTAAGATGAGAGCCCTGGACGCGTGAAGCAGACGCTTCACTAGTGGGAGAGACACCGGCAACCTGAGAGCAGCAGCTGGAGAGATGGAAGCGTGCAAGCAAGGAGCAGCAGGCACCGGACGGCAGGCGACAAGGCAGTGGGATGACCATGTGAGCAAATTAGGTGGAAGACACTTGACAAGACGCTTCGCCGAGCACAGAGGAACCACGTGCTTTCCCAGCACATGGGATGCTCACAGGGTGGAAGGTGAAAGTCAGACTTCAGATGACGGGGACGTCTCAGCAGGCGTAAGGAATGAAATCACGCAAACTGCATTCTTGAATCACAGAGGAACAAAACTAGCAATTGACGACGAAATAAATTTTGGGACACTTGAAAAAACTCTTGGATAACAAATGAGCCACAGAACACATGGCAGGAAAAACCGGACTGCGCTGCACTCGCGGAAACGGGAGCTGCGGCCGGGCAGCGCCGGAAGACAGAGCGGGCGCCAGTGTGCGCAGCAGCGCTGGACCAGGCCCCCAAGTCAGGCGTGCAGCACGCACCGCGTCACGGAGTTAAGGAAGGTGAAGAAAGAGGAAGAAAATAATAGATCAAAGAGAAATGAAAGAGGATAAACAATAAAAAAATTTTTTAAAGTTAGTTCTTAAATAGACCAATAAAACTGACACAACTTTAGCTAAGGAGCATCTAGAGTTACTGAAATCAGGAACGAGAGACGGAACATCAGTATCGAACACACGAAAACACCACAGACAGTGAAGGGTGCCACGGACAAGTGTATGCCAACAAACTGACAACTGAGATGAGACACCAATTATGAAAATGATGCAAGAAAAATCAGAAAACCGGAATAGACTTGTATCAAGTAAAAAATGTAAATCTGTCATTTTGAAACTTCTAAGAAAGTCACAGCCCCAGACGGCTTCACCAGTAAATTCTATTAAACATATAAAGAATAATTAAAGCTACTTTTTTCACAAACTCTTCCAAACACTAGAAGTGGAGAGAGCATATCCCAACTCTTTACGAAGGCAATGTTACTTTGATGTCCAAACCAGACAAAGATATCACAAAAAAGTACTTTCCCCAAATTCTCAGCCAGCGAAGCAGATCCAGGACCGTGAAAATGACCGCGTGTCTACTTAGCTGTCCCCCAGCAATGTGGTGTGACATCCCAAAGCAACGATGTCAGATAAAATAAATGAAAATCCCACATGATTATCACAATATTTATAAAAACTTAGACATAATGCACCAGCCTTTTATGACAAAAACACTCAATTCATGAATAGATGGAAACACCCTCAACCTGACAATGAAACACCGTGAAACAAACACCCACAGATAACACTAAAGCGCGTCCACACTCCGTTTCTTTCCTAGGGGAGAGCCTCCTCAAAGCAGCTAGGCAAGAAGGAAAAACTAGAGGAATCCAGGATGGAAAGAAGTAAAACTATCTCTGTTTATCAGTGAATCATTTCTATGTGTAAAATTCAAGGAGACCCACTAAACTCTATTAAAAACCAGGCTGTGGGCACCCTGGTGGAGTAGCGGTTGGGTCAGTCGCCTCCATGGGAGTAGAGGCCACACACCCCCGGGTCCAAGTCTCGGGTCCAGGAGGAAACAACCAGTGAGAACAACTAAATAAAAAATGTAAAAAATGAAATACCTCTTCCTTTTCTTTCTTCCTGCCTATAACTTTCCTTAATAAACACTAGGCTGCAGAAAGTAAGAACCACATACAAAAATCAAGTTTACTTCTATAAACCATCTAAAAATGTGAAATTAAGCAACAGTTAATTTACGATAGTATAGAAAAAATATATATTTAGAAAATTTTTTAAAAGTGTACAATTTTACTCTAAAAACCACAAAATATTTTTAATTTAATAAATGGAAAGTAGGCCCATGTTCATAGATCAGAACACTTCGGTTATTAAGATGGCAACATCCCCCTAAGATTAACATACAAATTTGACCCAATCTCTATCAAAATCCCAACTGGATTATTTTTTTTTGCAGACATTGACAAACTGACCCTAAAACGCTCATGGAATTCCAAGGGACCCAGACCAGCTAGAACCATCCTGAGAAGAATAAAGCTGGAGAACTCGTATTTTTTGATTCCAGAACCTATTACAAAGCGAGGCCGCCAAGCCACAGCCACAGGGCAGCTTCTGATGACCAGGTGGAGCTGTCACAAGCCAGGCGGCCTGGCGGGTGAGGCTGCGGTGGGCGCGGAGCCCCATGCTGAAGGCTTTGGTCAGCTGACTAGAAACAACAGGCAGTACGTGTCCTTTTGATAAGACACATTTAGCAGCAGCCGGTAAAGAAGGTCAAGTAAAGATGAGGGAGAGTTGCGGGGATACATCCTCCGCTCAGGCCGAGGGAGCTTAAGTGCGGCATCAGGAAGATCACCCAGGCCGGCTTAGGGAAAAACGGAATGAAACCCAAGAAGAAACGGACAACACTCGGCGATTCGATGTACCAATCACTTAGCAAGAGAGCAAAGACGAAAGATGAGGATCGTCTGGAGACTATCCATACGTAACAGTCTTCTGTAAACCAGTAAATCCTCCGGCGGCTTGGAGCCCATGTGCTAGAATTACACGCGGAACGACTGAAGGCCTCCGAGGGCCTGAGGTCACCTGACTTTCCGAAGGGGCGCTGCGCCCTCCCTCCCGCAGCCTCTCCCTGCACGGCCTCTCTCCCACCGCAGCCTCTCCCTGCACGGCCCACTTCCCCGCCGCAGCCTCTCCCTGCACGGCCTCTACCCCCGCCACAGCCTCTCCCTGCAAGGCCTCTCTCCTGCCGCAGCCTCTCCCTGCATGGCCTGCTCTCCCGCCACATCCCTGTACGGCCTCTCTCCCGCCGCAGCCTTTCCCTGCACGGCCTCTCTCCCGCCGCAGCCTCTCCCTGAATGGCCTGCTCTCCCGCTGCAGCCAGCCGGAGACGCAAGTGCGCCATGGACAGATGACACGAACGAGAGGAATTCTACCCAGGATGAAGCAGCACTGTCAGCTTTGATGAAGAGAACAGGGTGACACAGAAGAAAAGTGCTCAGCGTGCGAGCAGAGCTTCACCTGTGTTGGGAGAACAGGCGACAGGACTCACCTCGATTCCAACTTCGAAGCCTCCGCCGAGCCCAGCTATGCCGATGGCTGAAGGTGCGGACCATTCTGAGGGAGACAAACACACGCTGCTCTAGGGCAAGGCAGATTTGGGAAAAGAAAATGCCGAGACACCAGTGTCTCTTTTCAGAAGAATGAGAGTGCAGAGTTTCCCCTTGCTTTTAAATATTCTTTAGTGTGTGTGTGTGTGTGTGTGTATCTCTCTCTCTATATAGATATATATATACACATTTTAAGTTAAAAATATTCATATTACTAGATATTCGTGTATTAGACTCATAAAGACATCTTTCTCTATAAACACGCATAACAATCTAAGGAATTCTAACCACCAAGAACATTTGATAATTTCAACTACCCATAATTTATAATATTTTACAAAATAATCGACCTGTAATCCTAGTGCCGAGGTACAGCTGTGTCAGAGAGACTAGAGAAAGCACTGAACAGGTCGATCACAGCCACTTCCAAGGGCAGCACAGCACTGAATTCTTTCCGCACAAACTGAGTTCAAGTCTGTTTTGACGCAGCTGTGCCCAAAGCTGAGGCAGCACGAGGATCAGCTACAAATTCAAGATCATCGCGATTCTCACAGGCATCTCTTCCCATTTGAAAACTATTATGATTCTCCCATTCCCATGATGAGGTCCATTTCGAATGCCAAGTGCTTATTTTTCCTGATAGAAAGTTCCCTTAAGCCAAATCTAAGAAAAAAGTTAATTTGGTGGCAGAGGCTGGGACTGTCTAGAAACTTCCTGAAAATTCTTATTAGGTTCTCGTGTTAGGAAAGGTCCCTTTTGCACATCAGCCACGTGGCAGCTTCCCCACCACCCTCCGCAGGGAGCAGGGTCCTCGGAAGGCAGAGGGAGGACAGGCAGACGGTCTGCCTGCGGGTGAAGAGCCCCGAGGCGAGGCCCCCGCCTGGGCCTCCAGCCAGAGACCCCTGTACCAGCGCCTGCTGACACGGGGCGCCCTGCGCGTCCTCACTTGGCTGTGTGGCTGGGCAGTCTGCCCGTGGAGACTCGCTAATGCAGAGAAGAGTAGGCGTGACTTCCCCACATCCGGCCCCCAGCCGTGGGGGCCTGTGAGAGCCGAACCACAAATCTGGGGGGTCCTGCGTGGGGAGCGTGATGGAAACATGGGCATGGCACAGCGCTTCACAAGTGATGCGGCCCCAACCACCAGACGGCGCCCTTGTTAGTGACCGTGCCCTGCTCTCAGGATAAAATCTCCCACGCCAGACCACTGTTAACAGAAAAGCACGTTCACTTACACAACCAAAGAGAAAATGTTAGATTGGTATGAAAAGCATTTTAATTGGTTATGACACACCTCCGTACATTTTAAATGTAACTACAAAGATGGCTTTGGAACTCAAGGCAAATCTATTTTTATTTCATCTCTGAAAGCTCAAGAGTTAGAACCAGCCCTAATGAAAGGGCGGCGTGAGTGAGGGGAGCCTCTGCCCTGATGGGCCGACACCCGTGGTGCGTCCAAGGGAGCACGCCCAGGCAACTGTTTTGGGTGCACAGGCTCTGTTCTGACCCCTATGAAGTGTGTGCAGAAGGAAACCGGGCAGAGCAAGAACGCAGGCTCTAGCGAAGCGTCCACTTACTTCCATCTGGCAGGCGCGCGAGCACAACCCCACTGCCTCCGCGGGCGGTCACCAGGAAGCCAGCTTTGATCACAGACAAAACCGCCAGGCCCTTGGCTCTAGCGATTACGTGAGCTGCACAAGACAAGAGGCAGTCAGCGTCCGGGCAGACCTGGGGAGACCTCTCCAACTCCCACGGCGCTCGGAGCTGTGGGGAGACTTGGTCAGGACAGACAGCCCTCGGCTCCTTCTGACATTGTCATTTCTGTAATGCTAAATGTAACGTCAGAAATGCTTGACAATCCTGCAGCTACCATGATAAACGAGATGCTTGAATGAGTTTATTGATATCTGCTAGAACACATGTGGAGATTTGAATTAATTTAGAACATAATTCATAATGTCAAAGAAGTTAAGATCCATTTTACCTTTTACTACTATGAAAATCTGGATTCAAAAATGGAAAAGTGAAGTGATTTTTGCCACTTTAAAAAGCTTTTTAACTTTATAAAATCTATTACAGTTCTGAGTAACAGCTCCTACTGCATTGAAAATAAATTCATTCTATGAAATACATTTCAGGTAAGTTCATCGCAGAAAATGAGGGCTATTAATATACATGCCAACTAAACACAGTGCCCTCCATTCCGTGGGTTTATTTACACAGTATTTTACCTTTCAAATAGCAAGTCAGTCCAACCACTGGAAATTATTCTTAGACCCTGGTATCATGTTTAAAAATTAATAAATGATTTATCATCATTTCAAGCAAATACAGTCAAGTAAGTCAAACCAGGTATTGTGCTCCAACACACAAAAAAGGCTTTGCAAGCGTCCCTAGGAAAACATTGTATTTCTAATGTAAGTGCGCACATCATTTCAAAGTTAAATAAATAGCAGACTCAGAGATAATTCATCCAGTAGGATGAAGGAGTCAACATGCAGAACAGCTGGAGGACGGCCCGTCACTAAGCAGAGGTGAGAAGAGGGGCGCTAGCTTTATGTCGCACTGATCGACATCCTGCGGGAGGACTGCAAGCTTCAGCGCACACGAGAAGGCCCGGCTGTACGACCGCTCGCCGGCAGGGTGGCTCTCCCTTCCCGTTCCAGGCGCTACAGTTAGTGCTGCCTCTATTCAGAAGCTTTAGACAGAACAAAGCACATAATTTAAAATGAGCACAATTTAACTGTCAGACGCGTTTTTCTAGATTATCCCCTGGATTCAGGAACACCAAGGCACCAGTGACCCACAGGCCGTTTCCGGTTGCTTCTCACCCACAGCGCACTGACTGCAGACTCGCGCTCCGTTTCACAGCAGAGGTGACTCGCTTCGCAAGGCCTCGGCATGTTGTTGGAAACGCTTATGGATTTTATCTTCTATACGTAACAGAGCCCCTTTGTTCTAATGGAAATGTAATACCCCCTTTCTCTCATTCCCAGGAGACTCCAGGAAAGAGCAGGCTTGGTCCCTGTAGGCTGCAGGCCCATCCCACACTGCACACAGTCACGTCTCACAGGCACGTCACACAGTCACGTCACACACAGTCCTACCGCACACAGTCCCACCACACTGTCACATCACAGTCACACCGCACACAGTCCCACCACACAGTCATGCTGCAGTCACACACAGTCCCGCCGCACAGTCACATCACACACAGTCCCACTACACTGTCATCACACAGTCCCACCACACTGTCATATCACACACAGTCCCGCCATAGTCACATCACACACAGCCCCACCACACTGTCATATCACACACAGTCCCACCAGTCACATCACACACAGTCCCACCACACTGTCATATCACACACAGTCCCACCACACTGTCTTATCACACACAGTCCTACCACACAGTCACATTACACACAGTCACACCGCACTGTCACATCACAGTTACATCGCACACAGTCCTGTAGCAGTCACACTGCACTGTCACATCACACCATCACACCGCACTGTCACATAATACACAGCCTCACACCCTTAAGAGTAAGTGTCACTGAGGCTGCCATGTAAACGTGATTTTCATTTCCCAACTACACCCACTAGAAGGGAGTGAGGTGCTTCATCTGGAGGCAAAAGAAGGTAAGGCGGAATTTTGCTGTGCAAAATCCATGGGAGAGAATCCAGGTGCAGTGTTTTCATACTTTTGAACAGCTTGTCGACATGCTGTGCTACCCCGGCATGTGTAGATGCGGGGAATTATCGACAAGTGTCTTCCAGCTCCTCTCCAGAGTACTGCCCCTGAAAACTCAGTTTCCAGTTGAAGGTCTGTGGCCCTAAGGCATTGCTGTTCTCAAGTGCACTGCTTCCAGCTCACTGGGGAGGCCGCAGTGGAGCCTGGGGCCTGCATTTCTAAGGAGCAGAAGGGAGGCCCCTTATCGAGTCAACCCGCATCCTGCGTAGCAAGGCTCTGGGAGCAGTGTTTCCTTAGAATGGGAGGACTGGCTGGGCTGAAATATGTAACATTAGTATCAAAACAACAACAAATTAAAACTTCTAAAACACTTAAAGCGTTATTAAATAATTTTAAAAAATCTGACTTAAGAATTAAATTTTGCATGAGCCAAGTATCCTGAAGCTCCAGGAGAGACTCCGGGGAGTGGTGAAGATCAGGGCTCCGAAGGCCACCTCCAGGAGGACCCCGCGAGGCACACTCTGCATCTACTCCTGACCACACGTGTGGCTGCGGGTCGCTTTCGGGGGGAGACCTACAGACCACCGCTGCACGGTGTGCTGGGATCTAAAGTTCTTCCGAAAGCACTGTGACATCTGAAACAACTGATCCCAAAAGAGAAGCACAAAATTCAAGTCTATTTGTGAGATTTGGTAGAGACCCTGCCGCCTTTGAGGACAGTGGGCTGAGGCGCCCTGGCGTCCTGGGCACTGGCGGTGGGGCGGGAAGGAGCAGGAAAGGCTGTCCCTGAGCCAACTGGGACGACCAGAAACAAGAAACAGTGGTTGTGGGCTTGCGGCTCTGGGGTAAGCAGCCGAAGTCAAGGAGCCAGAGAAGCCGGAAAGAAAGCAAATCTGGAGACGAGCAGCGTGTGCTTCGTTGACCTACCAGGAATGATTTTATCAGGTCCGTTTCTGGAAGTTATTTCTGTGAATTCTCTTAGAATTTTAGCTGCTTTTTTTGCTTCTGATTTCAAATTGGAAGGTATAGGGTTATTCACTGAAAGATAAAAAAAAGTTCTTAATAAAAATATCTAAATAGAAGTTTAAAATTGATTGTAACACCATTTTTCTCCTGCAGAACTAAGCACACACAAATTTGTCTCACCACAAAAAGGCAAAGAATTGGAAATTCTCAACTATTAATCATTTCATCTCTGCTTTTCTAATAAATTTAAATCACTCTCAGAATCCCAGCAATTATAAAATCATCCCATTTTAAAGACTCTTAAAATCTGGTCCAACCTCCCAATTATCTATCTTCTTGTAATTCTCAGCTCACTTCAAAACTAATAAAGCGATTAAAATTTTAAGAATTAACAAAGGGTATATTTTACAACTGCTTAAAACAGATCATATAAAATTTAATACATTTGTTGACCTCTGTCAAACACGTTGGAACTGCCTGTAAAGATTTTCTTTATTAGTGAAGTTCCAGGAGACGTGGGGGAGACGGCGCTCCCAGGCCAGCCCTCGGTCTCTGCAGGCACGTCCCACATTCTTTCTGGACCGCCTGACCATTCCTGAACTCTCTTCCCCTTCTCCATCCCAGGATCAGGGTCGGAAGAGCCAAAGTATACGAGAGACTTTAACGTTAGCTGAGGTTCATACCCTCCAACCAATCTTTCAGGTCAAATGCTGTTTTCCGCTCTGAAGGTCCTATTTGGTGGCTTTTATCCCTTCTGCCTCTGTTCTCGTTATGTCTGAACCCTTGAGAACACATTACAAGGTGCTTCTATACCCGTCTCTTTTCTTGCCAGGTCTGTTTCCGACCGATTTTTCTCCTAGCTGTTTCCCAGTTTCCAGTAAAGTCCCGAGGTCGCCAGACACTGTGACCATCAGTGTGGGAGGAGGATCGCTTCTTGTCAGGGTCGGCACCGCGCACGTGTCCCGCTCGCAGACGCCCTGGCCTCTCAAGGCGCTTGGCAAGGACTCCGGTGTCCCTTCCGCTCTTCGGCCAGGCAAGAAACGTCCGTGGTGGGCGCGCCCACTGCTCCCTCCTCAGTGGGCTGGCGACAGGAGAGCAGATGTGTCCCGGTTCCAGCAGCCCCAGCAACAGCGCTCCCCGCTGGGACTTTCCACGCTCTTCCCCACACGCGACGCTGACTGTCTTGATTTCGGCATCTGTGTCTACTGAGGGGCATTTCCCTACATGCTAAGAAAATGAAACTTTGTCTAGAAGGAGCTGCTTCTTATTCCGTTTGTTGTGTCTTTTGAATTTTATGATTTTTTTCTACTTTTTTCTTAATGTAATAAAATTGTTCATGACTAAGGACCTAATTTTAAAATTACGTAACTATCATTATATATTTTCTCACAGGTACTTTATTTTACATTAAATATTTGACCCATCTCAAACTTCGGTGTAAGATGTAACAAACCTAATATTTTCAAAATATACAACATAATTTATTGAAAAATCCACAACACAATTAAAGATGTCACCGTGAGAAAAGCAAGAATACTGACACAGACGCTAAGGTATTTAAAGGACTACGACAGAATGACATACCTATTGCATCCAAAGGATCCCATCCACGCCGCATCTGTGTCTCTCTCTAACCGCGCGAGCAGCCAGCACGCCCTCCAGACCACCTTTCCTGCCCCCTAGAATCTAAGTGCCATGGACGCAAGCACGTTATTTCATAGCTGCACTTCTCTGCACGCCATGATGACAATGCGTAAGTGCCCAATAAGCGTGTTAAATGACCGAAACGAGGGCAAATCCCTGCAAGGCTCAGAGAAAGGTTCATATACCGAGCAAGCCAGCGCGCTGGACGAGCACAGCGTCACAGCACTTCCTCCGCCTCTGGGCTCTGGCAGTCAGCTCCCCGACTTCGGAGAGAAGGGGTGTGAGCAGCCGTCTGCAAGCTGAGGGCTGAGTGCCCAGGTTCCAGGACAGGGAGGACACAAGTCCCAGGCCTGAGGCCAGCCAGTGAGCATGGCTCCCCGCGAGCACAGGCCAGGAGGCCAGGAGCCCTGCCCATCGGAGGCGCAGGCAGGTGAGGGGCAGGGTTTGCGATCCCAAAAACCAGAAGCAACTTGAGTGGGCAGACGGCCACTCGGCACCGCTCATCAGCCACCACTGAAACCACTGTGTCCAGGGAGCACTGAGACTGAGTGCTGATGGAAAAGAGGACCTGAAGAGTGTGTGCTTCCAGACGATACCTCATCTTGTCTCTGCTCTTATCCCCCAACTACAAGCCGTGGCGCCTGCTCCCACATCTGGGTGCTCAAGCCTCCCTCTGAGCTGGCGCGGTAAACTGAGGGTGCCTCCCTCTCACTTGGGCCACCTCCGCGGGCGTCTGTCCACTGGGGCTCCGACCCTGCTCAGTCAGCACCAGCCCCGCCCAGCTGGCGGTCATGGTCAGCGTCTGACCAGGGCTGGCGTGGGAGCTGTCAAAACAGCTCACTCCAGAGACTTCTCCGTGGACCTGCCACAACATTGTCACCACGAGGGCAGGTCGCTTGCAAAGCGCAAGTGCAGGCCCATCAGGCCAGAGAAACCCATCTGCAGAAGCCAGTCTAGACCGGATTTTCAGACACGTACACTCAATCACAGTAAACAACACACAGGTCTTACCCACAGGCTTCCTGCATTGAACTCTATCTCCCAAGCAGAATGAGCCAGTCACATAAACAAATTCCACAGCTGAGAGCAGCTACTGCAAACATCCTGCGTGGGGGGAGGTCACGGCCTCTTCTGTAAACACAGGGAAGCTGTCGCCAGACCACTAGGCTGCATCACAACAGCGGAGCTGGGTCTGGACCTAGTCCTGTGTCCCCGCAAACTGGGTGTGGCAGCCTGGCCTAGTGAGCCACCTCTGAACCCAGCTGGGCTGGTGCCTGGACACCTGCTTTATGGCACAGGGTCTAGTCCACTTCTGATAAGACCATGTTGTGTGATGACAGGTAAAGGCTGAGGATTTCGGCCTCAGTTCCTGTCCTAAAGACAGCGGTCTCTGCTTCCTGCAAGGCAAGAGAGCGGGTCCTGATATGAATGCTGATGTTATATCACTGAAGCTGCAGATTGCTGTGTGTGTGATTAAAAAGCCTCTGAAATTTCAAATCATGGCTAGCAGCTGAACATTCACAAAAGTCCTAAGTCTCAAATTCCAAGGAGAGAAAATGCTTTGTAAATATTTGAGCTTTTTCCTAAGAGGGAGATGGTTGCCAAACTTCATGCTAACAAACACAGGTGGAAATTCCTCTTTAAAAAGTAATGAATGTTTTTGAAAATTTTCATACTAAGACAATTTCTTAAAAGAGAATTTATAAAATACTGTTACTCTGAAGAACGCCACACGGGGAATGAGCCTCAGAGGGCATGGCTGGCAGAGCGCAAGCGGCTGGGCCCAGGCCTCGGTGAACACGAGACCACTCGGAGCAACGTGCTGACCGCTTCCCAGCCGGGCCTCCGGGAAGGGTCGACCAGAAGCGACCCCACCACTCAGTGCCAGAGGGCAGCCCCCTTCCGACCACCCGCAGGCACTGCTCAGGTTCCGTGGACTCTAGACGGTGGCAGCACAGAACAGGGCGGCAGGGCAACATGAGAGCAGAGCCAGCCATCAGATTACTCTACACGAAACAGGCTAACTCGCCGAACTGATAAAATTCCAAACAAAATCTAAGAAACTAGAATGTTATGAAGGAAATGTTTAGAAAAAAATGATTAAATCTCAGACAAAATGAAAGACACGTTACACATCTATGTGGTCTGCAAGCAGGCGGGGCAACGTGGCCTCCGGCCAGGGGTTCTCGGAAAACACAGCTGTTTGGGGAAGCACGGCCTCGTTTCTTGAAGCAAATCTTACCTCTCATGGCCCCAGCTTGTTGGCTCCAGAAATCAAAACCCGTCTGGCTAGATCATTAACCTTCTTAGTGACACTTTAAACCAAACACCATCCACACCCAGAACACGAGTGTGACCTGTGCTGCGTCTGTGCCGGGTTCCAGGGCATCTGGTCGCCCCGCCCCCACCCCCGCATGCGGGCCCCTCTCCCTCCTGTCACCAGGCTGCCCAGGCCAAGCTGGTCTAATCACTTGATGTAGAAATCCAGGTGCTTAGGCCTTAGACTGCACAGAAGGATGTCCCATCTGATGGTTTGTAAATAACGCTCCTGTGACCTCAGAAGGAGCAGTAATGCAGCAGAGCACTCCCGGGCTTCTAAAACACCATACCTATTTCTAAACGGTGAGAAGTCTCCTGGGAAGAAAGTACCCTAAGTGGAATAAAAGCATCGAGTCTCCTTGATGAACAACACCGTCATTTACACTATTTTTCAATCGCAACAAAAGATGAGGGCTAGTATTTACTGGTTTTACAGAAAATTTAAAAGAATATTAGTAAACTAAATATCCCATTCCCCTTATTTAAACATGATAGACAGAAGGGAAGCTGTAACTTACTTGTATTATTATAGCCACCCACATAGTAATTTGTAGATACCTTGTCAGTCACCACACAGGTTCCCCAAGAACAGAATAAACAGTGCCTGGGAGACCTGCCACTGCTCTGAAGTTTGTGCACAGGTTTTCTGACTCACATTAACTCAGGCATCTCCCCACAGCTCAACAGAAACACTCATGAGGAGGAATGCAGGAAGCAAATGCTCTGCAGGCAGCAGAAACCTGAAAACAGCTGTCCCACAGTCAGAAAGCTCCCTGTGGGCAACGTCCTTTTCTGTCAGCCTTTCCAAGTCAGCCTTGGAGCAGCAGTGGGAGCTGGAAATATTCGTTGAAATGAGGTGAAAGCCCAATTTCCTTATGTTCATCTACCAATTGGAAGCACTTTCATGCTTCTTTAAGTAAGGAAACGTCAACGGGGGCCGAGTTCCCAGCTAAGGGAGGTGGCCTGTGGCCCTTATCCTAAGAGGTTCCTAAGAGGACCACAAGGAGGTCAGCAGAGGTGTAGGGACTCCTTGGGGACCACCGACAAAGGGTGTCCCTGCAGAGAAGGGCGTCTGACTGACTCCACAGCGAGCAAGTACAGGCCCTTGCCCGCGCAGGACTGAAAACACACGGAATGGAAGGGGAGGCCCCGAACACCAGATACTTACAAACACCAAAGTAATCACAACCATTAAGATGGTAACATTTAGCTTGACCTTTCCGGTGAATTCAAAGGACTGGAACTAAACTTGACTCAAAACCACTGTGGTCCAGCGTGCAGGGAACCGGTTCTCCTTAACTTTGCACAGTTTCGGAAAGATGTGAGCGTTGACACCATGCAAGGGGAATTCAGGACGTCAACGCTCCGCGGGCCGCCAGCACGGCCGCTCTTCACGAGGGAGGGGTGGGCTCGGCCCCCTGCCCCCGGCCCCCCAACCAGCCGCCCCGGCTCCCCGCCGGCCCCGGCCCCACCGGCCGCCCAGCCCCCCCCCCCCCCCCCCC
>RJWH01007422.1:0-40415 GCA_004363575.1 Solenodon paradoxus | reverse complement strand
ATTAGAAAAACATTGGAAGATAACCTGAGAGACTGATTCTTAAAGTTTGTTTCAAATACAGGTTATAGAAAGTATGTTGTTTTTTAATGTAAATTGCTATGATCCTGGGACAATTAATATCAATGTTTCATGACCTCTTGTCAGTATACAGCAAAATTATCCACAATTGAAATAGACAAATTTAAAGTAAACACACTCTCTGGTGACTCAGTGGGGTTTACTAGAATAAGTTGTTTTTATCATAACTAATGTGAAAATAGTACATTTTTGGTACTTCAGCCATTAGTGCCCTCCTATCTTCCAGTCTGTCCAACAGATGCTGCCTCATTAAAATTGACTTAGAGTTTATACTAATGAAGATCAGATAAACCTGGAATAGCTGAATAAACACTAATTTTTGCCCAAGTGCATATAATAATTATTTTTACAGGTAACTGATGATATTGTTATTAGAAATCTTTCACAATCCTTTGACATCTTTAGTGATGCAGTTTTTAAATAACTCTAACTTTTCAATGCCTTAACCCCTTCAACAATCTAACCATAGCTTTTGGTGAATTAGCAGGAAGCGGAGATGAGCGAAGCATCTGTGTTGCCCTCTTTTAAAGACTGGTGCCCATATTTTAAAAATTATACCTATGTTCTGTTCAACTTTTCTAGAACATTTTCTGAGTTTGTGAAGATAAAGTCAGTTGTAGAATGGCTCTAAGAAGGTTGATCAGTGCCGATTAATTCATCAGTTTGAAGTGCTCTAATGGTCTCACTCATAAGGGAGATTATAACAACATCAACCCCTTAATAGTGGATTTCAGAAATATCAGCTCTCCTGAAAAAAGGAGAAAAAGCCCTAAACACTCAATTATTATCTCCTAAAGGAGCACACTGCAATTTTTTCAATGTGTGCAATTCTTTATACTTTTAACACAAGGCTGAAATCATTCTGACAAATGTCTACGAACTTTCATTTTTTTAAAGTTTTTTGATATTATAAATAAAGCTGTAATAAGCCTGTCTGAACATAATTCTTAGTCTTTCTGATTGGAATTTTTATATTTTAAATTATGAAATTATATTTAGTATTTTCAATTATTAAAAAGTTGAGCATATAATTAAAATAATTTCATTTTCCTTAACCACTTAAGAGAGGAAACTTTCAACCTGATCCTGAATCCTTCCTAAAAATGTCTGTGTCTATCTACACATAAGAAAACTTGACCATGCTTCCCTCCTTCTGTGGCTCACCCTATTAATGTGAAAGCTAAGAACACTCTCCAACCTAGATATAAAATAATCATAACCTTTAATAATGCTCAATACCCATGCAAACTTGGCCAGGTGCTCCACTAAAGTTAAATAATTCAACTCAGATTCATCTGTTACATTTAGTTGTATTATCTCTTTACTCTCTTATAGATTAGAAATTTTGTCAGTTGCTGACATTCTATCAGAGTACAAGCATATTTTGAAGTATGACCCTCATTTATGCTTAACTGACAATTTCCTCATGATTAAATAGAAGTTTATTAAGAATCTTTGGCAAGAAAAACACAGAATTGATTTTTTCCTATCCACAGATGGTGCCTGATTTAAATTTGCTCCATTACTCATGATATTTGATTTGATATTTAAATAAAGTACTCTCTATGCTACTAAGTTGTTAATTTACTCTTTCCTACTATGCAATGAATATATATTTAATAGGAATTTACTTTGAAACTATGAATAGATCCCATTCCTCATTGAATTTTTAATTCAGCAATCTAATTTGACTGATATGGATTAAAGAATTAGCCATTTTGACTTACCAGTATACCTTTGATAAAGATACAAGGTAAAATCATAATAGTTTTTTGCTAAAATATTAAGTGAATTAGAAACTCTAAAGGAAGCAACTAGCATTCCTAAGTTGTCTCCATGCTTTTAATTTACTGTCGAGCCAATTATGACAATAAATTGAAGTGCCATAATTAAGGACACATTTCTGCTCAAATCACAAACAGACGTCACCCAGTCAATGCATATGATTTTTCAGTTTTCATGTTCATCAAAACAAAGGAAAAATGTTAACATGCAGTAACTGTTATCACACAATGAGAAAAACCTCATATATTAGTTACATTGCAGCTATACCTATGCAATACATTTTGATGCCTCTTTGTTAGATTTTTGATAACAAGTGAGGTGCCAAGTAATGTCTACTTTCCAAAGGTTTGTCACAGAATTTTATACCCTACCTGCATGAAATAGACTTCATCTGTTGTGACAAACAATTAAGGCCAGTTGTCAAAAAAGTGATAAATGTGCTGTTGCTCATATGAAAGCAAATGAAGAAACATTTGGGGAATAGCCAGGGAAAATATTAATGGGATAAGGTAGTCAAAAGTATGGGATTTCATTTTGATGGAGGTAACAAAGGGAATCATAGTGAGGCAGTTAAATTACATGTGCTAAAAGAAGATTTTCAGGAGAAAAACTGACTCATGACCACAAAAGCAAAAGGTAATTGAGTCAAGAATTTCAGATATATGCAAGCCTAGATGTTCCAATGAACATCTGAGGGTCTTCAGCATTGGGTAGTCTGCTGGGAAATAATTTCCTCTCCTTTCCTTGTACAACTTTCTTATAAGCAAGGTGTGCTCTCTGTATTCAGGTGATCCTCACCCATTCTTACGTTTTCCCAAACAAAATAAACATACACGGATGCAAATCAGAGATGAGGAATAAGGGCCACTAAAGTAGAGAAAAGGCACAAGGTGAGGGATATCCCAGTTAGAAACACTTCATATTGGGCTCTTTGCATGGTCTCAGGGCTGAAGTTTTGTTAGCACAAAGCCGGAGTTTGAAGATGTATTCATTCATTTTATTTGGTTGGAAAACTCAATCTCAGTATAATTACATTTCAAATGATTGTTGTTGGACAGGTAGTTTCACCTTAATATTTCTGAATACTTTGTCATTCTAAACATTATTCATTTTTTCTTTCATTATTAATTCATCTTCCATAGTAAAATCTTTTAGTCTATTTTCCATCTCTTTAATGAACATAATGTAGATTTTTGGGGCCTAGTTCTAGGCCTCTTCCTTTAAAAGCATAGAAATTACAGTAATGATTTGAAGAAAACGACAACTGTTCTGTCAGGAAAAAATAACAAAATATGCTTTTACTAACCCCTGTACATCTCTTTGAACTAAAATTATGCCAACACAATTATTGTAGCTATTTTTATTTGAAAAAGCAAATAGCCTAATAAACAGCATCCATGTGCCTGTTATTTTATATGAAATTAGTAGTTTAGACAAATGATTTAATAAGAACACTCCCATCACCTAAGCTTCTATTGACTAATTTATTTTACTAATAAATTAAAATGTAAATATATATGCATTAGAAGAATGCATCATACCCAATTTCTAGACATATAAAAAATGTATGAAATATGATGCTTGCTAGGATTTATAGGTTATTTCCTATTTTCAAGATATATTTCATATTTCACGATATGTTTCCACTATACATTATGAGATTGGATCTCAAAATGTGAAAATATATGTAAGTTAATCAATGACTACAAATGAAATAATACAAGCTTAGCAATGATGGAAAGAATATCTTTGTGAGTGTCCAGATTATTTGTTCCCATTTAATAGTTGTGCTCTGTTGACCTTCAACTTCGAAGTTGTACAAATTCTAAAACATTTCGCCCAGCCTTATTTATGTTAAATCTACATTCCAGAGTGTTTATCAATGTGATTTCTACTAAGTTTTCGGAACATGAATCTCATCGATAAAAATACATGATGAAATCATAGATTTTGTGCGTGACACTCAAAACAACTAAAGTCATAGATGTGATTGTATGTAGTGGACAAGGAATTTTGCTTCTTTTCTGGATATCAAAACTTTCAAAGAATAACCAGAATCAGAAAAGTAGTATTATGCCAAAACATGTCAGATTTTGAATGTCTGATACTTAGAAATATTGCATGTAGAAATATATATATCTGAATGATTATATTTGTACAAAAGTATTATGTACAAATGTATCTCTGAAAGAAAGGTGTTTCTTATATTTTTGACAATACTCCCTATAAAATCTCCCTTAAGTTAGGCTTAAAATATTTTATATATTTTTTCCTTTGGTAAAAGAATGAATATTATATGAGACATCTAAAGAACTTTACAAGCTTTCATTCTGTTGTTTTGGTAAGGTACTGGCATGAATGAAGTTGAGTAGACAGTCAGGTGGGAAAAAAGAAATTGAGAGGAAGCAAAATTATTTTATTTTATTTTTATTTAGTTTCCACTAGTTAAGTTCACTAGGACACATGAACAAAACCCAAAGACATGTGGCCTCAGCTCCTTTGGAAACAATTGTCCTAACTGCTACTACATCAGAGATTTTAGAATTTCTCCTCTTTAATTGAAATGACTTTGTCATTCGATTTTGGGTTTTGGGAATATATGATAAAATGTCATGCTACTTTTTGAAATATTTAAACAGATTATTATGAAACAATTCTTAATGATTCATCTTCCAGAGTTTCATTTTTTCTTGATTTTAGGTCTTATATGAACTAGCAAAAGATACTACCCTGTTATGTGTCCACCTGTGTCTCCCAAATAGGTTTGGATGAGAAAAAACTACCTAATTAGCATGGATTAGGATCAGCTGTGCTTCACCAATCAGGCCTAATCAACTCTGGGTGTGTCTGGCCAATTGGAAATATTGGGACAAGTTGCATTAATTAGCTGGTATTAGAATCATCCGTATATCCCCAATTAGGCATGATAGTTTTCAGCTGTGTCTCCCCAATTAGCCTGGATCAGGATCAGCTGTGTATTGCCAATCAGCCCAGATGAGGAACAGTGGCGTCTACCTAATTAGCTAGGATTAGGATGACCTGTATGTAACCAATTAGGCAATATAGGTTTCAGCTGTCTCTCCACAATTAGCCCGGATCGGGATCACCTATGTCTGGCCAATTACCCAAGATGAGGAACAGCTTCATCTCCTAATTAGCTGGAATTAGGATCAGCTGTGTATCCCCAATTAGTCAGGATAGGTTTTAGCTGAGTCTCCCCAATTAACCTTCATCAGGAATAGCTGTTGCTTACCAAGCAGACTAGATGATGTCTAGATATGCCTCCCAAATCACGTACATGTGACTCAACTGTGCCACAGTGCTATTATGCTCCCTTTGAGGAAATGGACATATATCAGATAGCTGTGAATCATCTCCCCTGGTTTCTCCTGGGTTTTTTGTTGGTTTGTTTATGTATCCCTTTGGCCCCAGTGAAAGACACCCCAGGTTCTTTAAAAGGCTACCAAATACACATCATATTGAATTGATGGGATTATTGGGAAATATGCAAATATGGTTTGCTCTTTTCATTACAATGGTCAGTATCTTACTCAAAGGCATATCCTTTTGGATTTATTTTTGTCTCTAGTATTAACCCAATATGGAAAGTGAAATATTGAATTCTGCCAATATGTGGTAATAATTTTCTATTACCTTCCCTATGTAATATCTGACTAATATATTTCTTGACTCTCAAGTTGAGTAGAGACTCTGTCGGTTTGTACATATATTTACACATGATATGTCATTTGCATTTAAATATTTATTGCTTTTTGATTATATTGTTTATATTTCATAACACTTTTTGGTTTAAAGTCGACTTTGCTTTTTATTATTATAGCTACTCTGCTTTATTGTGTTTCTTTTTACATCTGTTAAATATTTCCATCCTTCCACTTTAAGCTTGCATTTGTCTTTTAGGTTGAAAAGTCTTGTAAGCAGCACAAACTCAGAATTTGAACACGGATTCATTCATTTAATTTGGTTGGAAAACTTAATCTCAGTGTAATGACATTTCGAATGATTGTTGTTGGACAGGTAGTTCGACCTTAATATTTCTGAATACTCTTTGTCATTGTGAACTTGATTCCTTTTTTCTTTCATTTTTTAATTCATCTCCCATAGTAAAATCTTTGAGTCCATTTCCATCTCTTTTATGAATCTAATGTAGATTTTCAGGCCTAGTTCTAGGCCTCTTCCTTTAAAAGCTAGAAATTACAGTAATGATTTGAAGAAAATGACAACTGTTCAGTCAGGCAAAAATAATGAAATTTGCTTTTAATTTCCCCTGTATTTTTCTTTGAACTAAAATTATGCCAGCACAATTACTATAGATATTTTTTATTTCAAAAAGCAAATAGCTTAATAAACAGCATCCATGTGCCTCCTATTTTATTTAACATTAGTAGTTTAAACAAATGATTTTAATAAGACTACTCCCATCACCTAAGTGTCTATTGGCTAACTTATTTTACCATTAAATTAAAATTAAATGCATATGCCTTCAAAGAATGCATCATACCCAATTTCTAGACATATAAACAAATGTATGAAAGATGATGATTGCTCAGATTTATAGCTTATTTCCTATTTTCAAGGTTATTTCATATTTCATGATATGTTTCTGCTATATATTTTGAGACTGGATCTCAAATTGTGAAGCTATATATAACTGAGTCACTTACTACAAATGAAACAATGCAAGTTTAGCAACGATGGAAAGAATACGTTGTGATTGTCCAGATTATTTGTTCCTATTTAATAGTTGTACTCTGCTGAAATTCAACTTGGAGATTGTACAAATTCTTCTACATCTCACCCAGACTTTTTTATGTAAAACCTGCATTCCAGAGTGTTTATCAAAGTGATTTCTACAAACCTTTTGGAACATGAAACTCACTGATAAAAATACATGATGAAATCATAGATTTTGTGCATGACACTCAAAACGACCAAAGTCATACATGTGATTATATGTCGTGAACAAGAAATTTTGCTACTTTTCTGGACAAACAAAACTTTCGAAGAATAACCAGAATCACAAATAATAGTATTATGCCAAAACATATCGGACTTTGAATTCATGATTCTTAGAACTATTGCATGTATAAACATATACATCTAAATGATATTTTGTACAAAAATATTACTTACAAATGTATCTGTAAAACAAAGATATAACTTATATTTTTGGTAATGCTCCCTATGAAATCTCCCTTACTAGTTAGTCATAAAATTTTTTATACTTTTTTCCTGTGGTAAAGAATGAATTTTATATGAGAAATCTCAAGAAATTTACAAGCTTTCTTTCTTTTTTTAGGTAAGTTGCTGGCATGAATGAAGGTGAGTAGAAGGCAGGTAGGAAAAAAAGGAATTGAGAGGAAGCAAAGTTATTTTTCTCTATTTTTATTTAGTTCCCACAGGTTAAGTTCCCTAGGACGCATGAGCAAAACGCGAAGATATGTGGCCTTATCTCCTTTTGAAGCAATTGACCTAACTGCTACTGCATCAGAGATTTTAGAATTTCTAATCTTTAATTAAAATGACTTTGTAATTAGGTTTTGGTTTCTGGGAATGTTGGAGAAAATGTTATGCCATTTTTTGAAATATTTAAACAGATTATTATGAAGCAATTCTTAATGATTCAAATTCCAGAGTATCATTACTTCTTGATTTCAGGTCTTATATTAACTAGCAAAAGATACTACCCTTGTATGTGTCCACCTGTGTCTTCCAAATAGGTTTGGATAATAAAAACTGTCTACCTGATTTTCTGGGGTTAGGAAGAGCTGTGCTTCACCAATCAGCCTATATCAGCTCTGGCTATGCCTGGACAATTGCCAGTATTGAAACCAGTTGTGTCTCCCTAATTAGCTTGGATTAGTATCAGCTGTCTATCTCCAATTAGGCGGGATTGGTTTCAGCTGTGTCTCCCAATTTAGCCTGCATCAGGAGCAGCTGTTTCTTTCCAATCAGATGAGATGATGTGTAGACGTGCCTCCCATAGAATGTACCTGAAACTCCACTGTGCCACAGCGTTATTATGCTCCCTTTGAGGAAACAACATATGTCATATAGCCCTGAATAACCTCCCGTGGTTTCTCCTGGGTTTTTTGTTGGTTTGTTTGTGTATCCCTGTTGCCCCACTAAAGGACATCCCGGGTTATTTAAAAGGCTATCAAATAGACATTCATGTTGAATTGATGGGATGTTTGGGAAATATGCAAATATGGTTTACTCTTTCTTTTAAAATGGTCAGTATCTTAGCCAAAGGCATATCCTTTTGTATATTTTTTTGTCTCTAGTAGCTACCCAGTGTTGGAAGGGAAATATTGAAATCTACTAATATGTGGTGACAATTGTCTCTGACTTTCACTTTTTAATATCTGTCTAATATATTTCTTGACTCTCAGGTTGAGTCTGTACATTTCCGTGTCCACTTGTACATATATTTACACATGATATATCATTTGGATCAACATATTTATTGCTTTTTGATGCCGATATTTATATTTCATGACACTTTTCCTTGAGATTCCCCTTGCTTTTGATTATTGTAGCTACTCCTGCTTTCCTATGTTTCTCGTTTGCATCCATTAAACTTTTCCGTCCTTTCACTTAAAGCTTGCATTTGTCCTTTAAGTTGAAAAGTCTTGTCAGCAGCACAAAGTCGCAATTTGAAGATGTATTCATTCATTTAATTTGGTTGGAAAACTCAATCTCAGTATAATGACATTTCGAATGATTGTTGTTGGACAGGTAGTTCGACCTTAATATTTCTGAATACTCTTTGTCATTGTGAACTTGATTCCTTTTTTCTTTCATTTTTTAATTCATCTTCCATAGTAAAATCTTTGAGTCCATTTTCCATCTCTTTTATGAACCTAATGTAGATTTTGCGGGCCTAGTTCTAGGCCTCTTCCTTTAAAAGCAAAGAAATTGCAGTAAGGATTTGAAAAAATACGACAACCATTCGGACAGGCAAAAATAACGAAATTTGCTTTTAATTTCCCCTGTATTTTTTGTTGAACTAAAATTACACCAGCACAATTACTATAGCTATTTTTCATTTCAAAAAGCAAATAGCCTAATAAACAGCATGCATGTGCCTGTTATTTTATACAAAATTAGTAGTTTAAACAAATGATTTTAATAAGACTACTCCAATCACTTAAGCTTCCATTGGCCAACTTATTTTACTAATAAATTAAAAGGTAAATATATATGCCTTTGAAGAATGCATCATACCCAGTTTCTAGACATATAAACAATTGTATGAAAGATGATTCTTCATCTGATTTATAGGTTATTACCTATTTTGAAGGTATAATTCATATTTCCTGATATGTTTCCGCTATACATTATGAGACTGGATCTCAAATTGTGAATATATATATATATATATATATATAAGTTAATCATTGACTACAGTGCAAATAATGCAAGCTTAGCAATGACAGAAAGAATATTTTTGTGATTCTCCAGATTATTTTTTCCCATTTAATAGTTGTGCTCTGTTGAAATTCAAATTGGAGTTTGTACAAATTCTCCAAAATCTCACCAGGCCTTTTTGATGTTAAACCTGCATTCCAGAGTTTTGATCAAAGCCATTTCTACTAACCATTTGGAACATGAATATCACTGATAAAAACACACGATGAAATCATAGACTTTGTGCATGGCACTCAAAATGACCAAGGTCATAGATGTGATTATATGTAGTGAACAAGGAATTTTGCTTCTTTTCTGGACACACAAAACTTTTGAAAAATAATGAGAATCACAAATAATATTATTATGCCAAAACACATTGGACTTTGAATCTGATACTTAGATCTAGTTCATGTATATATATATATACATCTAAATGATTTTATTTGTACAAATGTATCCCTGAGAGACAACCTAGACTTCCCTGTCATTGTGCGTATTTGCTTTCTTTACAATTTAAAATTATTTTTAAATTTAGAATTTATTTTCCATTTTTTATAGACACATATTTGCAATGTATTAGTGAAATGTGATCTGTAAGTTTTTATTCCAATTTTTGTGACAGAGATAAATTTTGTGATAACATATATAACCACAGCACATTTTTAATGAACATATGTTGACATTTACCACATATATGCAGTATGAAACCATCAGCACATTCAGATGGTAAGCACAATCATCACTTCCAGATGTTTGATCCTGTTTCCTTTGAAACCATCATGCCTCCTCTTCACCTAGAGCAGATTCCTAATGGCTATGGTTCCCTTCTAGGGTCTGTCTTAGGGTGATGATGGTTATTCTTTTTGACTTAGGGTAAATGTTATTATCTAAAATATGATGCCAATTCATGTACACTGACCACTTTCTTCTCAGTTTGAATTTCAGGGAATGTCGTGGGAGGTCACTATTTTCAATGCCTCTTTAGGGATGTCATCCATACTCATTTACTTGGTGAGATCTGTCCTTGCTATAAGTGTACTTTTTATCAATTAGCAGGAATTTTGAAGCACTAGAACTTTTATTTGAATTTATTTTTTCAAGTTTCCTCTAAGAAGTGTGTTCATTTCATTTAAGAAATCAATGTTTTATTTTCATTTTCATTTAGATGAATTTTTATTGAGATGTCTTTGACCTGTATATTACTTAGAATACATTATTTAATCTCAATTTTTATAGTTTTCCAGCTACATTTTGTTGCTGTTTTCTAGTTAAAAGTATTATGTTGTTAGGACTCAAAACTTCTACAGAAATTAAAAGTTGAATATAAAGCACCAGGAGTATAGTTATTTTACTTTTGTCATTTTAATTACTACTCTAGATAGAAAGCAATGTTAATTACATCAATAAGACTGTTTTAGCAACTACCTTCGTGAATAATCTGATTGGAAATACATTATTATTCTGTGCTTTTTCTACCCTAGATTAAATGTCAAAAATATCATGGTAAGTTGCTTGATTTTTATTTTTATGAGATTATCTCAGTACTAGTGATGATGTGGGCTTATTTAAGTTAGGGATAAATACAGTGACACTAAAAGCCAAATAGATTACTTAACTCAAATTACTAGATATATATTATGGGAATTCTTAAACACACGGTAACATTTCTTGACTAACATGTTACTAAACTGTATTTATCACCTACTCATCCACCTATCAAACGTTACATCCTATTTGATGTGTTTCAGCTCACACTGAAACCATGTGCATACATTATCCTAAATGCTTCAACGTATTTGTCACTATCTAGATTTCAGTACATATTTGAACATTTTTACTTTTTAGTAACACTAGATTTGAAAATACAAATATTAGGTGGATGCTTTCTGAGTTTTGACAAATACACGTCATAATAGAAATTTCATCAGAAAGATTACTGTCATACATGAATGTGCTCTCATCCCATTTACAGTCAACCCCAGTCCTCATCACTGAGTTTTGCTTTCACTATGATATCTTGTCAATAATCACATGCCATATGTGCTTGTTGTGTCTATACCTCTTCTGTGTACACAGTGATCCTGATATTCCTTCATGGCATTGCATGAATCAGTAATTCATTCCCATTGTTGAATTAGCTCTCTTGAATGAACACCTATGTATTTTATCTTTTAATATGTCATTTTAATTATATTTTTATCTGTATTTCTCATTCTGATTTGTCTGCCTACCAAATTTTATCCTGGCCCCTGACATTTATGGTTTCCTTTGAAGCCTCTCCTTACGGCTTGTGATCTTGGATTGCTCTGATGTCCATAAACATCTTAAGCAGCATCCTTGCTTTGGGTCTGTTATAGTACATTATTGTTACATGCGAAATACAAACATAGAGGTGTTTTCTACTCACTGGCTTTTTCTTTTCTTTCCACATTATTAGCATGAATAAAGAGTAATGTTTGAAATGGAAGCAAACCTGTAAAAATATTTTAATCTTTCTCTAGTAAAAAACTCAGTAAACAACGATAATTTCATTACAGCTTCAAGTTTTGAATCTTTTTAATTAAAAAGAAATTATGAGGATTAGCTGTTTGGTATGCATTTATATACATTTATATACATTATGAAGGTGTCAATTCTCATGAATCTTCTTAGATACAGGTTAATATTTGAAACATGTGAACTTGACATTATTCATATCCTTTCATTCCCTGTAACCTGAAAATATGCCATATACTTTTATTCAGTGTAATTTCACTTTTTATCCACCTTAATGAAATAAGGTGGCTGTGACTGTCATGAAGTCAATACTGTTAAAGCACCTCAAGATCCTCAAGTTAAGATTTTCAGTCGAAATCTTTTCCTGCATTTAACACCATGACTGTGTGACAATTCAGACCACTATTTTTCATTGTCATTTATTTTCCATTCTCCATAGCTAGGTTTGAAGTAGATGACAGGGGTTCCTCTCCTCAACTGTGGGAACATCCAGTAGATAATCATACAATCTTAATTGTCTAAACACGTGTCATGGGCTCAGGACTTAGAATGAGAATCAGACCACTTCATGAGACAAGTTCAACATGGCAAGAACTTATTTGACTTGCCTCATTCAGTGCATTACAATGACTTGATTAGGCCTGGTTTTTCACATTGAAATAGCTGAGCCTACATGGTCCCAATCACTGGTGCCTAGGAGGTCACATACTTTACCTGATCTCTAATTTTATTTTTGTGTTTTATTTATTTACAAGTGATTAGGAATAAAGTACTATGGAGAGAAACTCAGAGTTGCCAAAGACTTGCCAGCTATCCAGAGTTTGGCATTTCATTGCTCCAATTTTACTACTTCAAATATGTAGGTGTCTTTCCATTCATTTACAGGCAGGGTGGGAGGGATCATCTGAATCCTGTCTTCAGATTTCTTGTCTGGGAAAAAAAGTAGAATTTCATTTGTGGTAGTGGAATTTAGGTGTGTGTACATATATATGTGTCTCTGTATTTTTCTCCTTTTAGGGAGTTATTAAAGATAAAAGAGGAATTCCTGGAAGTGGAGACTCAGTCATCACACATGAAGGTGGAAATAAAAAAGGCTGAGGAAAAAATAGAGAACTACAAGTGAGTTTATCTCCTAAACCCAGTCACTCAGGAAACCTCTAAATTCAAATTTTTTTTATAGTATTCAAATTCACAAACAAACCTTAGAAAATATTTAGAAGACATTTCCCCTAATGAAAAATATGTTTATAAAAGTTAACTTAACAATTATTAAATTTCCTGATGCCCTATATTAGTCACACTGTGGAATGTGATATATATAAATGTTTATGGTGGTTGTACAAAATATTATTATCCTGATGAAATCTATATTATGTGGAGTGAATTGCATTACTAAACATGAATATTCCATTTGAGTAACCCTGTTGTGAACCTGAAAATATGACAGAGATACGTGCAAAAAATAATAAAAATTTATGATGAAATTTCCTCATTGTAGGAGAAAGTATTGTGACATTTGGTTCCATAATTATATGAACTCACAATTTAGCAGCTGTTCAAATAAGAAACATGATATAGCAATAGATGTGAGCCTACTCTATATTTATAATCATGTAAAAAGTGACTCACATTCAGGGGTCATACACAGAAGCTGTTCAGACAGGGGGAACTTGCGCAGAGTTTTAAATTATAAGTTGGTGAGGAAGGACAGAGTGGGGCTGCTGGCTGTGAAGTCAACGTACCGTATACAGAGGAAGATTTATACTAAATAGCACCTTAAATCTATCCATGTTATGATGCAATGTTTGTTCAATCAAATAGAAAGCTATGCTCTCAATTGTGTTTTACCTGATGAAAGATTACAACTTACAGGGCAGAAATTCAGCAACTGCATGAGAAAATGGAGCAAACAGAGCTCAGCTTCTGACACCAGTTACACTGCCCTACCCAACACACTGATTCTTTCATCATCTGGACCCCTGGGTGAGGATAGTTCTGGGATCCTAACAGGGGACTGTGATGTGTTGGCTTTTTCAGATTTTTCTTCTTAAAAAGAAGGCTGAGGACAGCTGAGTAAGTGATTTCTTCCACATGCATGCTGGGGATTGAGCCATTTGCCAGGACCAAATGAGGAAGTGAGTTCCTCCCACAAATCATGGTTGGGGCGATTCAAAGGGTGTTGGTACTGCAAAGGAGAGAAGTCACCTACTTGAAGCACAGGTACCATAGATCTAGGTTTTTTCAGGGTGTTTGGTGTCTGTCCTAGTAGAGAACATGCTGGTGTAGTTCTTGTGCACAACCATGCACTCTCAGTCTTCAAGGCTGGCAGTGATACAGCAGTCCCTGTCTGAGGAACACAGGAGAGTGACCCAGAGGCCAAGATATCCAGATACTGAGAGGCTTCCATGGAGAGGTTGGGAGCACGTGAAGCAGCAGCGCAAATATTCTGCAAAACCCAGACAATTCTTCTTTCATTGGTAATTCATCTGTTTCCCTGGAAACTATCTGTGCACGTTCTAGAGAAAAGAGTTTTTCTAGCATTTGAGACACTAGGCTGTAGTTCATTTTTGTGTCCAGCCAGAAGGGCTCTTTGGATATGTTTCTGGTGACATGAACCTCAGCCTCCTCACCTTGCTGTGAATTCCTTTCCCTGAAGTCCCATCTCCTCATTCTGCTTAACTTGAAAGATGTGTCTAGAAGCTGGTTGAAACATTGTGAGACTTTTTTCACTTACTTGAGAAAAATACATGCATAAGATTTTACTTTTCTAATTTTCTAAATATTTTAGTATTTTATTACAGTGACTCTATTTGACAAACTAAAATAAGCTGATGTGTAGGTCCCCATGCGTGCAGTTTTCCCATTCTCCCAGCCCCCAAATCACATTCCTCATTCCTAAATTTCAGTACAGCCCTCCCTCCACCCAGTCAACAATTATTCTGCACCATTGTCCAGAGAACAAGATTTTAGAAGGGACATGATATGTCCTGATTGAAGTAAGCATTCTTATTGTCAGTGACTATGCATTTTATACAAGATAAACATTTAAAATTGTAGAGATTGGATCTCTTGGGAGGTCCCTTCATTATTTACTATTCTTTTGAATTATAAATCCCCCAAAACTTAGAATATTTGTTTCAGTTCTCTAATTTTATGAGTGGAATTGAAAAACTTTTTGATTTATCCCATAGAATTATTTTTTATTAAATGCCACTTCTCTATTTAAGATCACTTCGGTTCATTAACATGTATGTTCACATATGAAATACAGATATTTTGTAAAATAAAACGTTTTTGAAATACACAAGTAGCTGAAGGGTAGAAAGGTGCTATTCATTGGAAGGTTTAATTAAAATTCCTCTGTCCAAGGTTATTCTTATTTTAATTTTTAATCTACAATGAAAATGTGATTGTCATGAGTTCTGTTGGGAAACACTTCATTGTTGATGTGCAACTAGTGGAGCCTCGTCCTCTACACAGTTGGATGATTTGTTCTGAAAACATATGAGCAAGGACTGTCTTCCTCAAGGATGAGGGATAATCTACCCCTCTTCCTTGGGAGTCAGCATCAACTGTGGAAACTTCTGCCTCTGTGATGAATCTGATAGTCATATACCCATATAGCAGAAATTTGTAATCAGGAATATTTTCAGCACCTGTATTTTCATAGCAGCACAGATCACAATAGCCAGCACATGAAATCAACCTAAATATGCCCATTAACATATGACCAGAAAAAGAATTTGTGGTATATTTACTCAATGGAATTCTATACAGTCACTTAAAAATGAAAGCACCCTTTGCAAAAATCTGTATGGAACCAGAGAGGAACTAATGAAGCAAAATAAGTCAGATAGAAATACATTTTCGTTTCAGTCGTACGTGCACTAGAGTTCAATGAAACAGTTAAATTCCAGCAAAAAAACCACAGGTAAGAAGTGATGGCCACCACAGAAATGATTGGTCAGTAAGGAGAGTTGGAACACAGTGGTATCAAAGGACACTAGAACTTCGGTGGTACGTTTTTAAATACACATAGAATGAGGAGTGAATTCAATATTTTACAATGAGTATGTCAGCAAAATTAATAACTACAAATGTGCTTATAAAGTTATAATAATCCCCATTACTTGGAAGTTTGAAAACCATTCTGCCAAATTATATATTACAAGTGTTTATCAACGTTGTATGTTTTAGATAAAGTAAATTTTATAATTCATCATGGTGCCATATCGGCTCACGAATGTGCTATAAAATTTTGCCACATCATAGCCTAATAAAAATATTCCAAATGACAGGTTTCATTTTAGCAGAAAATGGATGCTGGTCATGGATTAGTGCAGTGTGACTATCGATCATTACCTGCAGGGACAATTGCCAACAGTTTCTTTGAAACGAGTCCTGTCGCTGTTCAGAGCTGGTATATTCCCACCATACATCACAGAAATTGTCCATCTGAAATCAAAGCACTTTTGTATCACTTTTGTTTAGAATTCACACTTCATCTTTACAAAGGACAAATTTGTCATCTGATGATATACACAAAGTCCAGAATTACCTGATTGAGGAAATGAATATGGCTGAGTCTAAAATCTTTATGAACAGCACTGTTCCTGAGGAAGTATTTCCCCATTTCCCCTCAGGGCTTCAATATTTTGAAACTCTACAGAGATCTTTGTGCCCATGGGCACAACTCCAGAAAAGAGAAAACCCCATAGTCGGGGTGAGAAGCAGTGAGAGGTCAGTGGGCAGATCCTCTACTCTGGGAAATGCTGTTCCAAGTGTGAATGTGGGATTTCATTCTCCCTAGCTCATCATAGTATAAAAATACCAAGCTTCATGGTGGAGGTGGCTGGGGGAGTTCCAGGACATAGAGACTGTCTGGAAATGCTGTTTTCTTAGATTGGCATCACATCTAATAATCTTTAAGCACAGGACCTTCTGAATTCAGACACAGGCAGGTATGTGGTGACATTGGTTTATCTCCATGGCATTTGTTAGACTCTGAGATGTATCAGGGACAAGCGGGAGGGCAAAACATTCTGGGAATGATTCTGTGCTCTCTGAACATGTGAGGTGTTGAGGCCATGTGCTGACACTGGTTTGACTGGGTATCAGTTCTTAATGATTTTGGTGCTTATCATGTCCTCACACATGTCTCTTCTATCCTGTAGGTCAAGGTGGATGCCAGGGCTCCCTTTTCTCATACTGGACCACGATTTATGGGTCACCCTTGGCCACCACAATGCACAGGCTCTAGGCCATCAGTACTGACTACATCCTGGAGGCCTCAGCAAGAGCACCCACCAACTTCATGTACACCTCCCCCTCCATCCTTCAGGCCTCCCAAAAACAACCCACCATCTTCATGTCCACCTCCCCCTCCATCCTTCAGGCCTCACAAATGCCACCCACCACCTCCACATCAACTTCCACCTCCATCCTTCAGGCCTCCCCAAACCTACCCACCACCTCCATGTCCACCTCTCCTTCCATCCTTCAGGCCTCCCAAATGCTAGCCACCACCTCCATATACACCTCCACCTCCATCTCTCAGGCCTCCTGAAACCTAACCACCACCTCCAAGTCCACCACACTCTCTATCCTCCAAGACTTGGAGCCTACCACCACACCCATGGTCTACTCCACCATTCTTTGGTCTCCTGGAAATGCTCCAACATCTCCACCTCCACTCTCCAAGTCTTTGGAACCCCACACCCCACTGCAACATCCACCCCCATATCTATTATCTATGGCTCTGGGAGTCAAACCACCTTCTTCAAATAAACTTCCACCTGCATCCTTCCTGCTTCTCAGTCCTTACAGTAATCATAAACATCCACATGCACCTCTAAACCTAAGGCCATTTGAACCCTACCCAACACCTCAGTGCACACCTCCACCTCCAAAATCTCAGTCACTGGAACCCTGTTTACCTCTAACCCCAAGCTTCAGGTCCCTGGAAACCTCCACATCTACCCCATGTATCTCTACTCCTTACCCTTGTTGCCCTTTAGAACCATCCATACCACATCCATCTTCCTCTACTTCCAACCCTGAGGATTTTGAACCTGTAATGAGCATTGCAGCAACTGCCTCTGACACCATGCTGAAGTTCTCTGGGTCCTTATCCACCTCCTCCAGGTTGAGTTCTACCTCTTCCATCCTTCAGGCCTCTGGATAAATACCATCTGGATACTCCTTACCATCAACATCCAGTTCAGGTGGTTCCTCCTTAAGCTCAGCCTCCAGTGAGTACTTCCTGGATCTTGGTAAGTATCAGAAGAGAATAACCTGAGTTGTGTAGCATATTCATCCCTTTTCATACTGAGCATGTGGAGAAACTGTGGGGAATACTCCACTAGATGGATGAATACTAGATGAATTGGCAGTGCAAGGTCTGCCCTGCTCAGGACACTGTCACATTCCTCAAGTCTTAGGTCCAAAATACCAGGAAGGTATTATTACCCCACAGTGAGCTGGGAGCAGAAGAATTTCCTGGAGAGGAGTGAGGCATTTATAGAAAGTTAGAGTTACATTTCTGCGAATGTGTATTGTTCATACGCCTTATGCTGTGTTCTGTGAGGGAAGAGGCTACCTGCCTTAATTCAGGGTCTTACATTCTCCCATTAAAGACAAGGATCTATGTTCTCTGTGAGGAAACTGCCAGAAACAGGCTTCAGACAACACAAGGGATATGAATCTCAGCGGGAAAGCATTGAGGTTGAGGAAGACAGGGAAGAATTGAGGAGGTGTCCAGTGGCATTTGCTGGGTACCTTTGGTGAAGCTTGAAAGACCTTTCCCTATAGGGAGGAAGCCTATACAGGAATGTGAGGTCAGGGAATGTTCATGCAGAGCCTGTGTGATCAAATGACACTGGACTATGCTATTATCTCCATTGATGTCTTTGTTGTCATCAGCTCACAGATCACAGTCAGAAATAAGGATTATTCCTTGGGTTTCTGAAGGTGCTGCATCTGTGTAAGGCTCTGGAGGGTGAGGAAACTTAATTTAGTGTTTGGGAAACTTGGTCTCACTGGGTTTTCTGTGTGCTGAGAGTCGCATAATGAAGACAGGCACTTCATCAGGGCAGTAGTGCCTCAGCCTTCAGCATGAGTAGGGCTCCAGGAAGAATTCCAGGTTGATCAGCAGCCCCATCTGGGCCCTCTCACCGCACCCCTGCAGGCTCTAGTCACAATCCCTGCCTGTGGGCGTGCATCTCCCTAACATGGCTCTCACTAGACTGTTCTCTGCTTTGTTCCTGTTGTTTCAGCCCCTTATTCCCTGTATGCAGCTTACTCAGTTCCTCAGCTTTGTTGTCTGTGAAATGGGATACTGGTGTGAGAAGTTGTTATAAAGATTGTGTACATGAAGAACGATCTTGCAGAGTGTCTGGGGAAGTTGTCAGGTGTTCGCCATTCTAAACATTTACAAACATCCCATAGATCATCCATAGATATTCACTCAAGTACATTAAATTAAAATATAGTAACAGGCAGGTCTAAATACTTAACAACATCCTTTTGAAATATATGAAAAGAGTCTCTAAGTCAGGCTGTACTGTTAAGCAACAAAGGATCTCTGATACACTGGACCTCAAGTGAGGAAACCCCCACTTCCATGCCTCAGTGACCCTATGAGGATTGTGCTGAATTGCACAGTGTGCCGAGTCCTCCTTAACGGTGTGAAATGTGTTTCCTTTTCTCTTTCCTCCTTCCCTTGAGGTTCTTGTCACTCTTTCCCTGACCTTAGATTAAAGCCTGCTTCCAGGTGGAAGCTCAGGGTGTGAAGATGAGCACTACAGGGGGACTGAGCACATTTTCTGCAGAAACACTCTAGAACAGGTACAAACTTCCAAAAGGTTGGCTCAGGCAGTCTTCCCATGTCAACCTCTGACATAGGTCACCCTTTGGGGGGGTTCTCCTGGGAACTCGGGACTGACCAGCATCTCTGTGCCCCTAGTCAATTCCAGGAGCCCCCCAATGTGAGGAACAAAGAAGTCCCCAGTATTCCCCATGACCAGAGTCACCGCTGGGTGAGAGCCACGATCCAGAAGGGTGAATATACTCTCTATTTCTCAGCCTTTGTTGTCTTTAAAGGAAATGTGCAGGCAGGAATGAAGATGACCTGAAGAAGGCACAAAGAGAGTGGAGGAAGAATCACTGTATTGTATTTGGTTCATCTTGGTTGTTCCTTCAGATCCTGGGCCATAAACTCTGGTCCTTGCGATGTGTGTGAACTGTGCTCAGCTCGAAGTGGTACATTTAACCACTATCGGGTGCACCTTCTCAGCCCTTTTATTTAGTAGCTTCACTATTGCCACCCCTCCCCAGATTCTTTTCAGATCAGGTTGCCCCCAATGACACATAAACAGCTCGCCATGAACAACAGGGGTTTAGCTGCGCAGGCCACCTACATGCAGGTGTCTCCAGTACAGGAGGTCCTCACATAAGCAGATTCTGCACTCATAGGTCAACCAGAGGCCTGTCTGCTGGCTGACCCTACAGATATGTAATCGTGAATAAGCAGGGGCTGCTGACTGCAGGGGACTTGATCAACCTCGGGGTTGGAATTTTAAGGAGGTTCAACACAATCCAATCAGATACCAAGGCTACTGAAGTTATTGTGGGGTGATGTCAACAATCAAGTGTCTACTTGATTGTTCAGGAGGTGGTACCCAGACCTCTTACCTCATCCCAGGGTCAGTGTATCTGGATATGCCCCTTCTTCATGGATCTATGAAGTTTAGACACAGGCTGTGGGCTGGTGTGGGTAGGAGTGCAGTCCTGGATGGGCCCCCGAGATGTGACTTACACTCAGTCAGTTAATAGGGCCTGAGTCTGTGATCCTGAATGGCCCTGGGTGGCCCATAGTACACAGCCCCTCTGTATCCTTGCAGCTTGGGATTTGAAGATGCTCCTGGAAGGTTCTCAGCTGTTCTGCTGGGAGCAGTCATGGAGCTTCCACCTATGCTGGAAGGCTTTGCAAAGAACCCGAGTCAAGCATGACCACAGCTCTTCTCCTCAGTGCGTGACAACAACCCCTCTTGTCTCCTGTGCCCTCTTTCTTCATGATTCCCATTCCCAGGAGTCCTTAGCCCCCCAGGGACACCAGTATACTTTTCAGTGTTTCCTTAAACCTGGCCCTTCATGGCTGCCTTTGAATTTCTCTCCCAACCTTTGTCTGTTCTTCCTCCACTTGTCCCTGTGCCTTGGGTTTGCCTCACAAGTGTCAGGGGTGGGGACAGCAATACTTCTGTGCAGCCCAGCCTCTCTTGGGGGACTGTCATTTGTGCTGCCTCACCCTGTGGGTTTTGGGCAAATGGCAGCACAAGGCACTTGCATTAGGAGGACACTCAGGGTGCTCATCCGATGATCCCCACTCGTCCCGTCACTGCAACTCTGCTGCTTGTCCACTGAGAACCAGACCCTGTGATTCAAACCCACACATCAGGCTCCCTCCCTGAGCCACCCCAGCCCTGCCAATATATGCCGTGCACTCTGGGGTGCCGTGCTGTGCACAGTGGAGAGTATGAAGCATCCCTGGACACACCCAACAAAACTGGGAACACCCCAGAGTGATGACCACAGATGTCCCGAGAAACCATGAGAGCCCCCTGGAGGAGGGTCAGTCTGGTGACATACCATCTCCTAGATGGGCTCCATGTCCCCTTGGTGCTGCGCCATCTCTGGTCCCCAGGAGAAACAGGAAATTTGAGAATAACATGGATCCTGCAGGGACAGGCACAGGATACAGTTTTATTAAGAGGGGGACCATGTTCACCATCCTTTCGAGATATGCAGTAGATCCCCTGGGGGGTGTAGGAGATGCAGGTCCTTTGGGGACCAGGGCACATGTGGACCCCGCAGAAGTATCTCTAGATAACCATAGTCAGTTAGAGTAGGCTGGTGGGAAATCTAGAAAGGTTTGGAATGCCCAGTGGTAGGGATGGGATTGTAAAGTGGTTTTCTATCAGAATCGCTGTTTGTAAAGACTATGGACTAGCTGTAGGCACAGAATAATGAAACAAGAATGATGTGAAAAAGAATGTATCATGCATCCCTGAAAATGTTCAGTGATACTATCCATGACCAAGTGATCATTTCATAACATGCAGGCTTCTCACATATGTATGTGATGGGAACCTCTACCCTGCTCCAGCCGGCTGGGCCAGTTGATGAAATACTGTACAGAGAGACATTTTCATATGGAACATTTCCCAGAACATGTCCCTGGAAAAGGCCAGGCATGACTAGAGACTCTAGGGTGTCATTTATCTAAAAAGATGGGGAAAATAGTGTGTTGGTCGCAGGGGGACTCAGAGTGTTTTTGCCAAATCCCTTCTGTTTCTTCAGAGCCCTGTGCCTTGTGAGGGTGACTGTCCCCAGAGTCCATTCTGAGCTCCATGTCTGGATTCTTCCAGAAGAGGGAGTCCCCATTGTCTCTGGAATGGAGTCTCCGCTAAACCACATAGAGACCTAAGTCCCTTGTGTCAGGCATAGTGGGAACTCAAATCTCAGAAATGAGATGTTGGGCCTTAGGGAAGATGTTGGCATGTGTCTTCTTGGAGGAGCAACCTCCCAGAGATTGAGATGCCTGCAGGAACCGTGGAAGCAGTTTAAGGAGGACTCCCCCCACCTCCCCCCACCTGAGTGCCCTTCCCATTATGAAGTTCTCCTGCTCTGACTCCAGTTCATAAAGCGGTGCCTGGCCCTCCAGCCCATATCATACTTACTTCTGTTCCCCTCAATGATCAGTTATGGTTTGTTGTTTAAGGTTTTGCTTTTTAAGAAGTCAAAAAACAAACACTACAAATCACATGTTAAGCATACAGATACCTCAGATACTTGCAAAGTAAACAAATCTAGCCTCAGTCTCCTTCTCTTGGGGAGGATGTGGTAACCCCCCTCACAGGAGGCTGACAAGTGTCTGAGCTGCTTCTGACATCCGTCCTCCAGGGCCTGGGTGTCAGGCCTCAGGCGAGAAAGGTTTTGCATCCCTTGGAGAGGTGAAGGCAGAGGTGTGACTTTCCAGAGCCCATGTTCTCTGTAGAAAGGACTCGCTGTACCAGAGGAGCGCCGGGTCTCCCCTCTGAGACTGACTTGTCTGGCCCACAGAGGAGAAGGAGGGGGAAGGTTTTGCCACCCAAAGCCAGAAAAGGCCAGAATAAGAGACTGGACCCTGCACACCCACCACCCGTTCCTGCCCCACCTGCCACCACACAAGTCCCACATTCTCTAGGAAAGAGACCCTGCTGCCCCTGCCATAGGTTCCAAAAACAACGCCTGAGCTTTGGAAGAGTCCCCTCCAGCGAGTCAGTTCTGTGCCTGCTGAAGCCCCTGGGGAGGAGCAGGAGGTGCAGAGACTTCCCACCTTTCCCATGTTGTACGTGGTACAATAGACCAGCATGTCCATGTGTGACAAGGGTCCCAAGTGCTGCAATGTAGAGTTGGATCCAATAGTCCTGAGGCCCCCTTGGAGCAGCCTGGAGCCCCTACAGAGCTGATGGGCACTGGGGAGCAGGAAGGTAGGTACCAGCAGAAGGACTAAGGCTGGGTCTGCTTGAAGCCTCTACCCTAGGCTCCCATCACAGAGAATGTGATGGGTTATAAAAAGAGTTGCCATATTTCCCTACTCATGGAACTGTACTGAGCCCACCACGCACCATCTACATCTGTGTTTTAGGCCCCATTGATCTCCAGATTGAAGATGGGGATCAAGAAGAGCCGGTGCCACCCTCTGGAACAGCCACCCACCAGGTCCCTTCAATCGCTTATAAATCAGGAAGCCCCAGGGTGAGCATGGAGCATCCCTGTGTCCTCAGGACTTGTTTCTTCTCCACTACTGTCCAGAGATCACCCTACCCCTGTCCTTCCTCACCCAAAGCCACCATAGCAGGATCAGTCCAGGTCATCATCCCCATAGCAGGGCTCCAGTAAAAGACTCTGGATGTGCTGAGCCCTGTGCTTCCTGTCATGTTTCCCTCTGGCTCCATGGCTCTGCTTTCCTCTCTGTCCCTCACTCACAGTGCACTTGCTCCTTGGACACAAGACCCAATGTGGCTGGAGCTCCAGCTCCTCTCATTCAAAATTTTCACCACCAGTGTTTCTGACATGGATGCTAGTGGCCTCTATGTGACTTGCAATTTGGAGATTCATTCTCAGTGTTCCTGTTCTGAAATCCCATGGACCGAGGCAGATGCCAGGGTGCTGAGGCTGAGTTCCCACTGTCATTTGTGGCCTTTGACACTGGGACCCTAGCAGCCACTTCTGTACCTCATCTCCTGATATTTAAGCCAAGGTGTCTCCTTTCTGCAGCACTGGCATCCACAATGGGAGGGGTTCCTGCCTCATCCTTTTGTGATCTTGGGATCCTTAAAAGCCTGGAGCAGAACAGGGCTTCCAAAATGTTCCTAGTGCAGCCAAACAGGTGAGTGAGAGAGAAGGAGTGCCTTGGTATGCTGTGCCTGGTCCCTCAAGGCCAGTGTGAGCTGCACAGCCACAGGCAGCAGCATGAGGCCTGGTAAATGGATTCAGGGTGAGGCTCATTCTGCAGCGCTCACATCTCCAGGTTCCTGTCAGTTTAGGAGCCTGGCTCTGTGCCCGGCATGCAGGACAGTAGCCTGTGTGCCCAGGTCCCGGGATGGGACCTGACCAGTGACCAGGCTGCCAGTAAAACGGGAGAAACTTTCTGCCATGGGGCCCTGGAGGGTGGGGACAGAGGCTACAGGGCACTGAGCCATGGGGGTGACAGTGGGGCTGCTGTTTGATCCTCAGGAGACCTGTGTCAGGGCCTCAGAAATACTGCTAAGCTGATTTTTGAACTTCCATTTCAGCCTTCAACTTAAGATGCTCTTCAATGTGAAAGCTCAGGATGGCTCCTCCCCTTCTGAATCTAATTTGAGGGTGAGGAGGCTTCTAGAAGAAGCTCAAGGCAGTACCCCTTCTGCCCGGAATGGCAGTTATCTCTGGGAAGATGAGATACTGCTGGGTGACTCTATGATTCCAGGATGAATTCTTGGACTTAATTCCAGAAAGCTGTGGTGTCACATCATTCCAGAAAGTGACCCCAGCACTCCCTAGTTCCATGATGTGTGGAGCCCTGGGACCCAGCACCAGGGTCTCCCTCACCCAGGACCTCAGGCTGAGCTCCTGCCCTTGTACCTTGGCTAAGGTGGACACACCTCCTGTCCCCAGAGGAACCACAAATACATCTCAGGCATGTGTGTGTGGTGTCACCCCATGGTAACATGGGGATGACACAGCCTGTCCTGGCTGCCTTCCTGAATAGCAGCAACATTTTCCTTGTCTCAATGAAATGTGGAGACTCAGCCTCCAGTCCACTTATTTCTCCCTACCTGTCTCCTGACCTCGGCCAGACACACAGCAACAGTGAAGGGTTTGTGTTATCTGTCCTCCTGTGGTGTGTTCTCAAAGCTGAGGGTACTCTTCCCGGCTCCTGCACCCCATTGATGCTCTAGAAGCCTCTCCCTTCTCTAGGGAGGAGTGTTTGAGTGATCCTGAGGCCTTGAGGTCCCTACTTCCCCACCAGTGGAAGAACAAGGGCACTGACTTCCAGGCCGAGAAGTTCAACGGAGATTCTGCCCTAACTCAGCCTTCTGCACCATCTCACCCTCTTCCACCCTGACAACCAGATGAGGTGCCTGGGCACTGACAATGATGCCACATTGCATCCAGGGAGTGTAAGATCACTATCCTCAGATGCCTCAGGTTTTGCGGACATAGGGGGACAAGAGGGACTGACCATTAGTTATCATTTTAGGTTCACAGAACTGAATGCAGCCATGTATGGGGAGGGATCCTGGTTTTTTATTTTATCAGAAAATGAATTTCAGTTTGCACCCAAGAGGTAGTTGGTGGAAAGGTCTGGAATAGGGAGAAGGTGGGGTGGGGCTTGTCCTTGTGGGCTGTATAGGCAGTGTGGACAGGACTGGAGGCTCAACCGGTGTTGGGGTGTGGTCCAGCTCATGTTCCTGCAGCAGCTTAAACAATTTCTCCTGGAAGTCAAAGAGATATTGGTTGTTTCAACATCAGCTTGCTTTTGTTTTGTTTTCCTTCTCTATTGTCTTAATGTATCTGATGCCTCAAGTGGACACTTTGGAATGTGGCTGATCTGTGAGCCTACATGAAAATAATTGTTTGCAGATTGCAGATAATATCTCTAAATGTATACATTGTCAGAACTATCCTTTGTTGCTTAACAGTACAGTCTGACTTAAATAGAGGCTCTTTTCATATATTTTAAGAGGATATTGTAAGTATTCAGACCTGTCTGTTACTATATTTTAATTTAATGTACTTGAGTGAACATCTATGGATGATCTACGGGATGTTTATAAATGTTTAGAGTGGCGAACACCTGACAACTGCCCCAGACAATCTGCAAGATCATTCTTCATGTACACAATCTTATCTTTATAACAACTTCTCACACCAGTAACCCACTTCACAGACAACAAAGCTGAGGAACTGAGTAAGCTGCATACAGGGAATAAGGGGCTGAAACAACAGGAACAAAGCAGAGAACAGTCTAGTGAGAGCCATGTTAGGGAGATGCACGCCCACAGGCAGGGATTGTGACTAGAGCCTGCAGGGGTGTGGTGAGAGGGCCCAGATGGGGCTGCTGATCAACCTGGAATTCTTCCTGGAGTCCTACTCATGCTGAAGCCTGAGACGCTACTCCCCTGATGAAGTGCCTGTCTTCATTGCGTGACTCTCAGCACACAGAAAACCCAGTGAGACCAAGTTTCCCAAACACTAAATTAAGTTTCCTCACCCTCCAGAGCCTTACACAGATGCAGCACCTTCAGAAACCCAAGGAATAATCCATATTTCCGACTGTGATCTGTGGGCTGATGACAATAAAGACATCAATGGAGATAATAGCATAGCCCAGTGTCATTTGATCACACAGGCTCTGCATGAACATTCCCTGACCTCACATTCCTGTATAGGCTTCCTCCCTGTAGGGAAAGGTCTTCCAAGCTTCACCAAAGGTACCCAGTAAATGTCACTGGAAACCTCCTCAATTCTTCCCTGTCTTCCTCAACCTCAATGCTTTCCCGCTGAGATTCATATCCCTTGTGTTGTCTGAAGCCTGTTTCTGGCAGTTTCCTCACAGAGAGCATAGCTCCTTGTCTTTAATGGGGGAACGTAAGACCCTGAATTAAGGCAGGTAGCCTCTTCCCTCACAGAACACAGCATAAGGTGTGTGAACAATGCACATCTGCAGAAATGTAACTCAAACTTTCTATAAATGCCTCATTCTTCTCCAGGAAAGTCTTCTGCTCCCAGCTCACTGTGGGGTAATAATACCTTCCTGGTATTTTGGACCTAAGACTTGAGGAATGTGAGTGTCCTGAGCAGGGCAGACCTTGCACTGCCAATTCATCTAGTATTCATCCATCTAGTGGAGTATTCCCCACAGTTTCTCCACATGCTCAGTATGAAAAGGGATGAATATGCTACACAACTCAGGTTATTCTCTTCTGATACTTACCAAGATCCAGGAAGTACTCACTGGAGGCTGAGCTGAAGGAGGAACCACTTGAAGTGGATGTTGATGGTAAGGAGTATCCAGATGGTATTTACCCAGAGGCCTGGAGGATGGAAGAGGTGGAACTCAACCTGGAGGAGGTGGATGAGGACCCAGAGAACTTCAGCATGGTGTCAGAGGCAGTTGCTGCAATGCTCATTACAGGTTCAAAATCCTCAGGGTTGGAGGTAGAGGAAGATGGATGTGGTATGGATGGTTCTAAAGGGCAACAGGGGGGAGGAGTAGAGGTGCATGGGGTAGGTGGGGAGGTTTCCTGGGTCCTAAAGCTTGGGGTTAGAGGTAAACAGGTTTCCAGTGACTGAGATTTTGGAGGTGGAGGTGTGCACTGAGGTGTTGGGTAGGGTTCATATGGCCTTAGGTTTAGAGGTGCAGGTGGATGTTGATGATTATTGTAAGGACTGAGAAGCAGGAAGGATGCAGGTGGAAGTTTATTTGAAGAGGGTGGTTTGACTCCCAGATAATAGATATGGGGGTGGAAGTTTCAGTGAGGTGTGGGGTTCCAGAGACTTGGAAAGTGGAGGTGGAGATGTTGGAGCATTTCCAGGAGACCCAAAGAATGGTGGAGTTGATCATGGTGGTGGTGGTAGGCTCCAAGTCTTGGAGGATAGAGAGTGAGGTGGACTTTGAGGTGGTGGTTAGGTTTCAGGAGGCCTGAGAGATGGAGGTGGAGGTGTATATGGAGGTGGTGGCTAGCATTTGGGAGGCCTGAAGGATGGAAGGAGAGGTGGACATTGAGGTATCAGGTAGTTTTGGGGAGGCCTGAAGGATGGAGTGGGAGGTGGACATGGAGGTGGTGGGTAGGTTCGGGGAGGCCTGAAGGATGGAGGTGGAAGTCGACGTGGAGGTGGCGGGTGGCATTTGGGAGGCTTGAAGGATGTAAGGGGAGGTGAATGTGGAGGTGGTGTGTAGCATTTGGGTAGCCTGAAGGATGGAGGGGTTGGTGAACTTGGAGGTCGTGGGTAGTTTCTGGGAGACCTAAAGGATGGAGGGGGAGGTGGACATGGAGCTTGTGGGTTGTTTTTGGGAGGCCTGAAGGAGGGAGGGGGAGGTGGACATGGAGCTGGTGGTCGCTCTTGCTGCGGTCTCCAGGATATGGTCAGTACTGATGGCCTAGAGCCTGTGCATTGTGGTGGCCAAGGGTAACCCATATATCATGGTTCAGTATGAGAAGTGGGAGCCCTGGCATCCACCTTGACCTACAGGATAGAAGAGACATATGTGAGGACATGAAAAGCATCAAGATAATTAAGAACTGATACCCAGTCAAACCAGTGTCAGCACATGGCCCACCACCTCACATGTTCAGAGAGCACAGAATCATTCCCAGAATGTTTTGCCCTCCCGTTTGTCCCTGATACATCTCAGAGTCTAACAAATGCCATGGAGATAAACCAATGTCACCACATATCTGCCTGTGTCTGAATTCAGAAGGTCCTGTGCTTAAAGATTATTAGATGTGATGCCAATCTAAGAAAACAGCATTTCCAGACAGTCTCTATGTCCTGGAACTCCCCCAGCCACCTCCACCATGAAGCTTGGTATTTTTATACTATGACGAATGAGGGAAATGAAATCTCACATTCACACTTGGAAACAGAGCATTTCCCAGAGTAGAGGATCTGCCCACTGACTTCACTGCCTCACACCCTGACTATGGGGTTTTCTCCTTTCTGGAGTTGTGCCCATGGGCACAAAGATCTCTGTAGAGTTTCAAAATATTGAAGCCCTGAGGGGAAATGGGGAAATACTTCCTCAGGAACAGTGCTGTTCATAAAGATTTTAGATTCATCCATATTCATTCCCTCAACCAGGTAATTCTGGACTTTGTGTATATCATCAGATGACAAATTTGTCCTTTGTAAAGATGAAGTTGGAATTCTAAACAAAAGTGACACAAATGTACTTTGACTTCAGATCGACCATTTCTGTGATGTATGGTGGAAATACACCAGCTCTGAACAGCGATAGGACTCGTTTCAAACACATTGTTGGCAACTGTCCCTGCAGGTAATGACCGATAGTCACACTGCACTAATCCATGACCAGCATCCATTTTCTGCTAAAATGTCACCTCCTGTCATTTGGAAAATTTTTATTAGGCTATGATGTGGCAAAATTTTATAGCACATTCATGAGCCGATATGGCACCATGATGAATTATAAAATTTACTTTATTTAAAAGATTCAACGTTGATAAACACTTGCAATATATAATTTGGCAGAATGGTTTTCAAACTTCCAAGTAATAGGGATTATTATAACTTTATAAGCACATTTTTAGTTATTAATTTTGTTGACATACTCATTGTAAAATATTGAATTCACTCCTCATTCTATGGGTATTTAAAAACGTACCACTGAAGTTCTAGTGTCCTTTGATACCACTGTGTTCCCACTCTCCTTACTGCCCAATCATTTCTATGGTGGCCATTACTTCTTACCTGTGGCATTTTGCTGGAATTTAACTGTTTCATTGAACTCTAGTGCACGTACGACTGAAATGAAAATGTATTTCTATCTTTCTGACTTATTTTGCTTCATTAGTTCCTCTCTGGTTCCATACAGATTTTTGCAAAGGGTGCTTTCATTTTTAAGTGACTGTATAGAATTCCATTGAGTAAATATACCACATATTCTTTTTCTGGTCACATGTTAATGGGCATATTTAGGTTGATTCCATGTGCTGGCTATTGTGATCTGTGCTGCTATGAAAATACAGGTGCTGAAAATATTCCTGATTACAAATTTGTGCTATATGGGTATATGACTAGGAGTGGGATTACTGAATAGAATAATAATTCCAGCTATATTACTTTGAGAATGCTCCATACTGTGTAACAGAGAGGTTTGCTAATTTACATTTCAACAGCAGAATAGGCTAGTTCCTTTATGCACACATCTACTCCAACACCTGTTATTTCTAGATATTTGGGATTAGACCATTCTCCTTTGTGTGAGGTGGTACCTCACTGTGGGTTTTATTTTTATTTCTATGATGATGAGTAATACAGGGTATTTATTTTCATGTGTCTTATCAGTCATATGTGTCTTCTTCGGGAGGTGTCTTCAGCTCTTCTGCCCTATTTTTGCATGGGCTGTTTATTTGTTGTCAAATATGAGCTATTTGTATATATTGGAGGCTAAACTTACGTAAGATGTGTGAATATTTTAGTGAATTCAGCGGTTTGTCTTTATTGTTTCTTAGGGATGTTTCTTGGGATGTTTCTTTTTGAAAAGGAGATATGACATAATACAAAAATGAGAATCAATGAGAAGATGTTGAATACTTGCATACAATTTTCCAGAAGTAAGTATAATTGAGCTTGTGCACATTTACCTTGCCCTTCTCTGAATCCTTATTCAGACAGGGGATGCCAATCATCGTGAAAGCTGAACCAGGTCCTGACTCTGGTAACAGCAAAAGAAAAGAAGATTAATTCTGACATGATGGACTGTAGGAAAGAGAAAGAAATCCTCCCAACTGTTCTCAGAATCTTAAATTCAGTCTTTACTCAGATTCATCACAAAGGCAGAAGTTTCCACAGTTGATGCTGACTCCCAAGGAAGAGGAGTAGATTGTCTCTCATCCTTGAGGAAGACAGGCCCTGCTCATATGTTTTCAGAACAAATCACCCAACTGTGTAGAGGACGAGGCTCCACTAGTTGCACATCAACAATGAACTGTTTCTCAATAGAACTCATGACAATCACATTTTCATTATAGATTAAAAATTAAAATAAGAATAACCTTGGACAGAGGAATTTTAATTAAACCTTCCAATGAATAGCACCTTTCTACTCTTCAGCTACTTGTGTATTTCAAAAACCTTTTATTTTACAAAATACCTGTATTTCATATGTAAACAAATATGTGTTAATTAACCGAAGTGATTTTAAATAGAGAAGTGGCATTTAATAAAAAATAATTCTATGGGATAAATCAAAAAGTTTTTCAATTCCACTCATAAAATTAGAGGACTGAAACAAATATTCTAAATTTTGGGGTATTTATAATTCAAAAGAACAGTAAATAATGAAGGGACCTCCCAAGAGATCCAATCTCTACAATTTTAAATGTTTATCTTGTATAAAATGCAAGTCACTGACAATAAGAATGCTTACTTCAATCAGGACATATCATGTCCCTTCTAAAATCTTGTTCTCTGGACAATCATGCAGAACAATTGTTGACTGGGTGGAGGGAGGGCTGTACTGAAATTTAGGAATGAGGAATGTGATTTGGGGGCTGGGAGAATGGGAAAACTGCACGCATGGGGACCTACACATCAGTTTATTTTAGTTTGTCAAATAGAGTCACTGTAATAAAATACTAAAATATTTAGAAAATTAGAAAAGTAAAATCTTATGCATGTATTTTTCTCAAGTAAGTGAAAAAAGCCTCACAATGTTTCAACCAGCTTCTAGACACATCTGTCAAGTTAAGCAGAATGAGGAGATGGGACCTCAGAGAAGGGAATTCACAGCAATGTGAGGAGGCTGAGGTTCATGTCACCAGAAACATCCAAATAGCCCTTCTGGCTGGACACTGAAAATGAACTGCAGCCTAGTGTCTCAAATGTTAGAAAAACTCTTTTCTCTAGAAAGTGCACAGATAGTTTCCAGGGAAACAGATGAATTACCACTGAAACAAGAATTTCTGGGTTTTGCCGAATTTTTGCGCTGCTGCTTCACGTGCTCCCAACCTCTCCGTGGAGGCCTCTCAGTATCTGGATGTCTTGGCCTCTGGGTCACTCTCCTGTGTTCCTCAGACAGGGACTGTTGTATCGCTGTCAGCCTTGAATATTGAGAGTGCATGGTTGTACACAAGAACTACTCCAGCATGTTCTCTACTAGGACAGATACCAAACACCCTGAAAAAACCTAGATCTATGGTACCTGTGCTTCAAGTAGGTGACTTCTCTCCTTTGCTGTACCAACACCCTCTGAATCGCCCCAACCACGATCTGTGGGAGGAAATCACATCCTCATTTGGTGAGTCACTTTTTACATGATTATAAATATAGAGTAGGCTCACATCTATTGCTATATGATGTTTCTTATTTGAACAGCTGCTACATTGTGAGTTCATATAATTATGAAACCAAATGTCACAATATTTTCTCCTACAATGAGGAAATTTCATCATAAATTTTTATTACTCCTTTGTGCGTATCCCTGTCATATTTTCAGGCTCACAACAGGGTTACTCAAATGGAATATTCATGTTTAGTACTGCAATTCACTCCACATAATATAGATTTCATCAGGCTTAAAATATCTTGTACAACCACCATAAACATTTATGTATATCACATTCCACAGTGTGACTAATATAGGGCATAAGGAAATTTAATAATTGTTAAGTTAACTTTTATAAACATATTTTTCCTTTGGGGAAATGGCTTCTAAATATTTGCTAAGGTTTGTTTGTGAATTTGGATACTACAAAAAAAATTTTTGAATTTAGAGGTTTCCTGAGTGACTGGGTTTAGGAAATAAACTCACTTGTAGTTCTCTGTTTATTTCCTCAGCCTTTTTTATTTCCACCTTCATGTCTGATGACTGCTTCTCCCCTTCCAGCAATTCCTCTTCTATCTTTAATAACTCCCTAAAGGGAGAAAAATACAAAGACACACACACACACATATATATATATATATGTACACACACCTAAATTCCACTACCACAAGTGAAATTCTACCTTTCTTCCAAACAAGAAATCTGAAGACAGGATTCAAATGAACTTTCCCACCCTGCCTGTAAATGAACAGAAAGACACCTACATATTTGAAGTAGTAAAATTGGAGCAATGAAATACCAAACTCTGGATAGCTGGCAAGTCTTTGGCAACTCTGAGTTTCTCTCCATAGCACTTCATTCCTAATCACTTGTAAATAAATGTAACACAAATATAAAATTAGAGATCAGGTAAAGTATGTGACTGCCGAGGCACCAGTGATTGGGACCATGTAGGCTCAGCTATTTCAATGTTAAAAACCAGGCCTAATCAAGTCATTGTAATGCACTGAATGAGGCAAGTTAAATGAGTTCTTGCCGTGTTGAACTTGTCTCATGAAGTGATCTGATTCTCATTCTAAGTCCTGAGCCCATGACACGTGTTTAGACAATTAAGATTGTATGATTATCTACTAGATGTTCCCACAGTTGAGGAGAGGAACCCCTGTCATCTACTTCAAACCTAACTATGGAGAATGGAAAATAAATGACAATGAAAAATAGAGGTCTGAATTGTCACACAGTCATGGTGTTAAATCCAGGAAAAGATTTCGACTGAAAATCTTAACTTGAGGATCTTGAGGTGCTTTAACAGTATTGACTTCATGACAGTCACAGCAGCAAAAGGGCAACTGCTCATGCTGTTACAAAATGAAACTATTTTGTTTCAGGTTCTGATTCAGAGACTTGCAAGTTGACATTACATTTTCTATGAATCACACAGAAATTACAAGTTTTATAGGAAATGGGAGCAAAAACACTAAAGTGGGAAAATTCATGCGTTTGTTTCTGGTCACCCAAGCTATCAATCTCCAGGTGTTTTCTTGACCAGCTGTAATGGGGCGGATGAATTGTATGGAGTTGATGATACAGAGAGAAAGAGCACACAGTTCCCAACCTAAAATATCCCATCCTTAAATGCAAACAAGATGCCATTAAAAGAACAAATCCTACCCCAGTCTTGGGAATCAGAGACATAGAGAGGATTCTCACATAGGGATGAATTCATATGACATAAACCTATCTATGTCTTAACATGTATCTCTAGAGAAGAAAAATGTTATTTCTGGAGACAATTCTGCATCTAAATATTTATGCAGGTCTCAATTACATTTAGTTCCCATAGCCAGGTGATGTGTGTTGGAAGATGACAGATCTCCACGTAGTAGTAAAGGCCTATCAAACATTTTGGGGGAATGATCTCACAATCAGAAGTTGCAAATTATAGAAATCAAGGATGAAGAGAGAAGCACAGTGCTACATCTGATGAATATGGAAGAGTATGGTAGTAAATATAAAATGAGCTACGTCTATCTCTTCTTCCACACAGTCACACATATGAGAATATTTCTAACAGTTAATATAAGAACATCTTACTCCTCTGTATTCCTCCTGCCGATTATATGGAGGTCTTTGCTGCTGTTCAGATCATTTTTTACAATTTTGATTTTACTGATTTTTGCAGTGTTTGAGTACCTTGGGTCCTCATAGTTGTTACCCAGTTTTTCAGTTTCTGTAAAGCATAAAACAATTTCCCATTGTAAACCAAAGAACTGGTGATAAAATATATGAAAATTATCTTGTATGTGGACATGTACCTAAGAATGTGGCTGGGGTGGGGAAAAGGGAGAGACTTGTGACTATAGAAACTCCCTTTGCATCTTCTCAGTGCAATCACATTGCTACTATGTGGGGTATTCTTCCCAGAAGAAACATACTTTCTAGGCCATGTAACTTGGTCCCCAAATACGTTTTCTTCAAATCTTGGACTGCTCTACTCACATCTCTATGAAGGATTACCACCCATCCTATCGGGAATCATCCACCTTATAGATATATAACACATGAACAGCACCCCAGTATTGACCAGTGTTCCAGAAAGTGTCTAATGATGTTTAAAGTGATAGCTGGTTATTTCATTAAGGTGCATAAAAAGTGCAATTAACTGAATAAAAGTATATGCATAATTTCAGGTTAAAGGGAATGAAAGGATATGAATAATGTCAAGTTCACATGTTTCAAATATTAACCTGTATCTAAGAAGATTCATGAGAATTGACACCTCCATAATGTACATAAATGTATATAAATGCATACCAAACAGCTAATCCTCATCATTTCTTTTTAATTAAAAAGATTCAAAGCTTGAAGCTGTAATGAAATTGTCGTTGTTTACTGAGTTTTTTACTAGAGAAAGATTAAAATATTTTTACAGGTTTACTTCCATTTCAAACATTACTTTTTATTCATGCTAATAATGTGGAAAGAAACAAAAGAAAGAGCCTGTGAGTAGAAAACACCTCTATGTTTGTATTTCACATGTAACAATAATGTACTATAACAGACTCAAAGCAAGGATGCTGCTTCAGATACTTATGGACATCAGAGCAATCCAAGATCACAAGCCGTAAGGAGAGGCTTCAAAGGAAACCATAAATGTCAGGGGCCAGGATAAAATTTGGTAGGCAGACAAATAAGAATGAGAAATACAGATAAAATACAATTAAAATGACATATTAAAAGATAAAATACATAGGTGTTCATTCAAGAGAGCTAATTCAACAATGGGAATGAATTACTGATTCTTGCAATGCCATGAAGGAATATCAGGATCACTGTGCTACACAGAAGAGGTATAGACACAACAAGCACATATGGCATGTATTTATTGACAAGATATCATAGTGAAAGCAAAATTCAGTGATGAGGCCTGGGGCTGACTGTAAATGGGGTGAGAACACATTCATGCATGACAGTAATCTTTCTGATGAAATTTCTATTATGACGTGTATTTGTCAAAACTCAGACAGCATACACTTAATATTTGTATTTTCAAATCTAGTGTTACTAAAAAGTAAAAATATGCAAATATGTCTGAAATCTAGATAGTGACAAATACGTTGAAGCATTTAGGATAATGTATGCACATGGTTTCAGTGTGAGCTGAAACACATCAAATAGGATGTAACATTTGATAGGTGGATGAGTAGGTGATAAATACAGTTTAGTAACATGTTAGTCAAGAAATGTTACCGTGTGTTTAAGAATTCCCATAATATATATCTAGTAATTTGAGTTAAGTAATCTATTTGGCTTTTAGTGTCATTGTATTTATCCCTAACTTAGATAAGCCCACATCATCACTAGTACTGAGATAATCTCATAAAAATAAAAATCAAGCAACTTACTATGATATTTTCGACATTTAATCTAGGGTAGAAAAAGCACAAAATAATAATGTATTTGAAGTCAGGTTATTCAAGAAGGTAGTTGCTAAACAGTCTTATTGATGTAATTAACATTGCTTTCTATCTAGAGTAGTAATTAAAATGACAAAAGTAAAATAACTATACTCCTGGTGCTTTAGAATCAACTTTTAATTTCTGCAGAAGTTGTGATTCCTAACAACATAATACTTTTAACTAGAAAACAGCAACAAAAATGTAGCTGGAAAAGTGTAAAAATTGAGATTAAATAATGTATTCTAAGTAATACACAGGTTAAAGACATCTCAATAAAAATTCATGTAAATGAAAATGAAAATAAAACATTGATTTCTTAAAAGAAATGAACACACTTCTTAGAGAAAACTTGCAAAACTAAATTCAAATCAAAGTTCTAGTGATTCAAAATTCCTGCTAATTGATAAAAAGTACACTTATAGCAAGGACAGATCTCACCAAGCAAATAAGTATGGATGACATCCCCAAAGAGGCAATCGAATAGTGACCTCCCAAGACATCTCCTGAAATTCAAACTGAGATGAAAGTGGTCAGTATACACAAATTAGCATCATATTTTAGATAATAATATTTACCCTAAATCAGTCAAAAAGAATAACAATCATCACCCTAAGACAGACCCTAGAAGGGAACCATAGCCATTAGGAATCTACTCCTGGTGAAGAGGAGGCATGATGTTTTCAAAGGAAACCAGAGCAAACATCTGGAAGAGATGATTGGGTTTACCATCTGAATGTGCTGATGGTTTCATAGTGCATACATGTGGTAAATGTCAACAAATGTTCATTAAAAATATGCTGTGGTTATATATGTTATTAAAAATTTATCTCTGTCGCAAAAATTGGAACAAAAACAAACAAATCACATTCCAGTAATACATTGCAAATATGTGTGTATATATATATATAATGGAAAATAAATTCTTAATTTAAAAATAATTTTAAATTGTAAAGAAAACAAGTACACACTTAAAATGACAGGAAAGTCTAGGTTGTCTCTAAGAGACACAATTGCACAAATAAAATCATTTAGATATATATATTTATACATGCAATAGTTCTAATTGTCAGAAATTCAATGTCCGATATATTTGGCATAATAATATTATTTATGATTCTGGTTATTCTTCGAAAATTTTCTGTGTACAGAAAAGAAGCAAAATTCCTTGTTCACTACATATAATCACATCTATGACTTTGGTCGTTTTGAGTGCCATGCACAAAGTCGATGATTTCAACATGGATTTTCATCAGTGAGATTCATGTTCCCAAAGGTTAGTAGAAATCATCTTGACCAACACTCTGGAATGCAGGTTTAACAGGAAAAAGGCTGGGTGAGATTTTGGAGAATTTGTACAACCTCCAAGCTGAATTTCAGCAGAGCACAACTGTTAAAGGGGAACCAATAATGTGGACAGTCACAAAGGTATTCTTTCCGTCATTGCTAAGCTTGCATTATTTGCATCGCAGTCAGGGAATTAATGGACATATATTTTCACAATTTGAGATCCAGTCTCATAATGTATAGCAGAAACATATCAGGACATATGAAATATACCTTGAAAACAGGTAATAACCTATAAATCAGATGAAGAATCATCTTTCATACACTTGTTTATATGTCTAGAGATTGGGTATGATACATTCTTCTAAGGCATATATATTTACCTTTTATTTATTAGTAAAATATGTTAACCAATAGAAGCTTAGGTGATTGGAGCAGTCTTATTAAAATCGTTTGTTTCAACTACTAATTTGATATAAACTAACAGGCACATGGATGCTGTTTATTAGGCTATTTGCTTTCTGAAATTAAAAATAGCTACAGTACTTGTGCTGGCATAATTTTAGTTCCAAGAAAATTACAGGGGAAAGTAAAAGAAAACTTCGTTATTTTTGCCTGACCGAACAGTGGTCGTTTTCTTCAAATCCTTACTGGAATTTCTTTGTTTTTAAAGGCAGAGGCCTAGAAGTAGGCCCGAGAAATCTACATTAGGTTCATAATAGAGATAGAAAGTGGACTCAAAGACGTTACTATGGAAGATGAATTAAAAATGAAAGAAAAACGCTATCAAGTTCACAATGACAAAGAGTATTCAGAAATATTAAGGTCAAACTACCTGTCCAACAACAATCATTCGAAATGTAATTATACTGAGATTGAGTTTTCCAACCAAATAAAATGAATGAATACATCTTCAAATTCCGACTTTGTGCCGCTTACAAGACTTTTCAACTTAAAGGACAAATGCAAACTTTAAGTGAAAGGACGGAAAAGTTTAATGGGCGTCAAAGAGAAACATAAGAAAGCAACCTGTCCAACAACAGTCATTCGAAATGTAATTATACTGAGATTGAGTTTTCCAACCAAATAAAGCTTAGCAATGATGGAAAGAATGCCTTTGTGACTGTCCAGATTATTGGTTCCCATTTAATAGTTGTGCTCTGCTGAAATTCAGCTTGGAGGTTGTACAAATTCTCCAACATCTCACCCAGCCTTTTTCCTGTTAAACCTGCATTCCAGAGTGTTGGCCAAGGTGATTTCTACTAACCTTTGGGAACATGAATCTCACTGATGAAAATCCATGATGAAATCATCGACTTTGTGCATGGCACTCAAAACGACCAAAGTCATAGATGTGATTATATGTAGTGAATAAGGAATTTTGCTTCTTTTCTGGACACACAAGACTTTCGAAGAATAACCAGAATCACAAATAATAGTATTAAGCCAAAACATATCGGACTTTGAATTTCTGATACTGAGAATGCTTGCATGTATAAATATATACATCTAAATGATCTTATTTGTACAAAAGGATTATGTACAAATGGATCTCTGAAAGAAAGCTATTACTTATATTTTTGACAATGCTCCCTATGAAAACTCCCTTACTGGTTAGGCCTACAATTTTGTATACATTTTTTTCCTATGGTAAAAGAAAGAATTTTCTAGGAGACATCTCAAGAAATTTACAAGCTTTCCTTCTGCTTTTTTTTTTTTTATTTGGTACGGTGCTGGCATGAATGAAGGTGAGTAGACAGGCAGGTGGGAAAACAGGAATTGAGAGGAATCACAATTATTTTACTCTATTTTTATGTAGTTCCCACTTGTTAAGTTTTCTAGGACACATGAACAAAACCCAAAGATATGTGGCCTCACCTCCTTTGGAAGCAATTGCCCTAACTGCTACAACATCAGAGATTTTAGATTTTCTCCTGCTTAGTTAACATGACTTGGTTATTCCGATTTGGGTGATTGAGAAAATGTCATGCTGTTTTTTGAAATATGTCAACAAATGATTATGAAGCAATTCTTAACGATTCATCTTCCAGAGTTTCATTTCTTCTTGATTTCAGGTCTTATATGAACTAGCAAAAGATACTACCCTGGTATGTATCCACCTGTGTCTCCCAAATCGTTCGGGAAGTGGAAAAACTAAAAATTATGTGATCATCTATTGATATGGCAAAGGTATCTCTTACACAAGATGCTTACTCAGGGTATTTTTATGACTTTTGTTGACATGGGTGGTTACCTCTCCCATGTGATGATTTAAGGGTGGACATATGTCACCCTCTGACAACATGGTCATCATTAATCCATGTCTCTGTAAACTCCCAGTTCTGATACTGGTTCATCATTTTGAGGTCTCCTTTTATATCCTACTGATGTGTAAAATCTCTATAGGCACTGATGTTTCACATTTCTTCTGTGAGCTGACTGACATTTTCAAGGTGATCTGCTCTGATCTATGTGTCAATAACATCTTTTTGTATTTGCCCACTGGCCTGATGTGTGTGTGTTTCCTCTGATCCAGATATTCTTTCCTTATCCTCAGATTGTTTCCTCATCATTGAAGGTGCCAACTTCTTGGGGGAAATACAAAACATTTTCACATGTGCCTCCACCTCTTTATGGTCTCTTTGTTCTATGGGTCAGGCTTGAGGGTCTACGGCAATTCTGCTGTGGCACTTTCTTCACAGAATAGCATCTTATCTTTGACAACATAAACCATAGTCATTTTCATGCAAATCTCCAAAACCTACACTTTGATATACCAGGTT
>RJWH01007421.1:0-40434 GCA_004363575.1 Solenodon paradoxus | reverse complement strand
CCCTCCCCCTCTCCCTCCTCCCGGAACTCTAGTAAGAGATGGGGGCATAGGAAAGCTACGGGACCTGTGAAGGCTGTCTCGGCTTAAGACCTTGTTTGTGATTGGAGACATTGCACCTGTGGCAAGAAGACAGGGTCTTTCCGTTTCTGTGATAATGTGCCTCTGTGGTAGATTTTCTGTCCCAGGAACAACCTGGAAGACAGGTTTTTATTATTTCTGCGGCGCACCTGTTATCAATCTGTGTTCACTCATGCAGTTTCCCAGAGAGATCGCAGTCCTGGCCACAGGACCATTCACCCTGACCTTGGACCATCTCCATCCCAGAGGCAGCCATGGAACAGAGGCTGCTGGAGAAAACAGGGACCAGGGATCAGAGACCAGACTCGAACACCTTGGTAATAGCCAGTCCAGAGTCTCAGCATCACTGTTTCCTTTTCTCTCCCAGGCCCTCTTGGTTTTGGCAAAGGGAGAACTTCCTCAAGATGAAGCCAGACAGCAAAGGGGAAGCGCTGAGCCAGGGAGTCTCACAAATAAAAATTGTAGAGCAGCAGAATTTCTCCTTTTGGAAACGGAACCACTCCTTCAGTGTTGACGTGGAGGCCCTGTGGGTCGACATCCCATGTCTGACAGCAGGTCAGGGTATTTGCCAGGTCTGCGCAGAACCAGGCTGGCCCCCAGCCTGCTCGGTTTTCACGTCTCCTCCACTTCTTTACCAGTGTCTGGAAGGATCTGGAGTGAGATCCATTTTGTTTTGAGGCTTTTTCTGTTCTGTTTTCCAGCAAATACATTCTTAAATCTCCCCAGGCATCCGCCTGGCCCACTCTGTGTTTCTTCTTTTGATGGGATATTGTCCAAGTCCTTCAGTGAGGACTGGTGTGCTGACGTAGACTCATGCGAAAATCCGCGATGCCTGCTAATCACCCTTGTCGCAGGTGGAGTCTCCTCCATCCCCCTCACTCCTTACTTCTAGGAGGCTGCAGTCACTTTCTAAAATCCACCACCCACATAGCAAACAGCTTCTCCTCCCTTCCAACTCATCCACCACTCTGAGGTCCCCAGCTCGGAAGACAGCTCTCCAGCAGTGATGGGGTTCACTGACAGTTTCTAATGTGTTCAACTCTCAGAGTGATGGGAGAGGGGAGCAAATGAAGCAAATGAAGCAAAGGGTACGGCGAAAGCAATATACAGAGGGAGGGAAAAAATACAACCCAGGTAGAAGAAAACAACTTCTCCCCTCGAATGTAAAGTGAATACGACAAGCCTGCAAGGGTTTTGGAATTTATTTCCACACACAGGCTTTTATATCCCGATTACTCATCACCATGGGAACAGGTCTTTTGGACTGACACATTAAATATAATAAAGAAAGAAAAAATTGCCAAGATACCCATCTCCTCTGGGTGTAGGAGTTTTTTTTCTAGGTGGGGATTTAATGAGCTTTCAAGACTCAGTTTATAGTCATTGTATCTCTGTTCCCCTCCAGATCTGGTGGTTCTGAAACACCAGGCCTCCGAATCACCTGGAGGCCGCTCCCGAGAACCCAGATGCCTGGGCCCCGCCCCCAGAGTTCCCCACCCGGTGACCTGGAGACCACACTTTGAGAACTGCAGCTTCATTCGGCATTTTCAAATTCTACCAAGAAGGACAAGGTGAGAGGAGACGCCTATTCTCAATAGTCACACTAAAACTCTTTTACAGGCTTCACTTAGAAAGTCATTATTTAGTTACATCTTCACGTCAGCATTCCAAACACCAGAATTCAAGTTAGCTGCACAGCTTATCAGCCAAGGAAAATGTCCTAGCACCATTCTAAATGATCTCAAGTCGACTTTCTCCAACTTTAATTTAGGTTTAACAGAAACGTTTTCACATGTTAATTAAACACCTACTGATGACTAAAGCTCTACCCACTGAAGACAAGGTATGTCGTAGACATGGACGCACGACTACCGCTAAACATAACACTTCACTCAGAACAGCAAACTGTCTCATTAAGAGAAATCATGGCTCTGGGAGGAACCACTTTTAAGTGAGTCATTTTCATTGTTAGACTTGCTGGCTGACACACAGTGGCAAACAGACTTGATTTGGGATAAAATTTGTAAATTATTGTTTTTTTTCCTTCATTTATTAGGTGACTCCCCCACAGTGAGACCGCACCCTCCCTTACTCATAGGCACAAGTGCGTGCAAACCTAATCTCGATGACTAGTCTCTGAACACAAAACAGTAACCGCTCCGACAAACACGCAAGAGCCACCTGTGAGCCTGCTGTGCATCCAGTGCTGCACGAGACAGGTGCTGGAATCAGGGCTCAGAAGGATTAGGCAGCCAACCAAGAGTCACCTTGGAGCTAAGGTGAAGCTCTGTCTGTCTGACCCCAAAGCTCTGTCCTTCATTACTGGTGCTGTATCGATAATGAACCATCTAGTGTTTATAGAAATTTCAACATGTTCTGTTGAAGACATTTGTGTTTACATAATAGAATATCATTTATATTTGACAGATGAAAGAACTGAAAGTCAGCGAGCTTGAGAGATTTCCACAAGTTCACAGAACAAGTCCAGCAAAACCAAGACATACACTGCCAAGGCCCCTTCAGATACCATCACCTCTTCGGGGTGATAGATTCGTACGCCTTTTTCAGTAAGTTGAAAGGTGTTTATGAAATGCCTACTACATGCTGAATGCTGATAACACATACTTGCTTATAAAGTATATGGCTGGTCCACTTGAATGATGACGTACTGAAGAAGACTAAAGATGGTGCCGTGTTCTTTGACACTCCTTCCACTGAGAGAAGGGGACTCTTTCTCTCCCATAAGCTTGTGCTAGTCTGGGACCACTTTCCCTGAGAGTGGAAGGCAGGGATGGAACAAGGCCTGCAGCTCCCAGCTTGCTCCCCTAGAGTCCTGAGCTACCATGTAAGAATCTGACAGTCCTGCTGTGGACACTCCTGGGAAGACCCTGAGCTGGCAGGAGAAGGAGGGGGACTTGAATCCAGCCATCTGATACCAGGAGCTTTTCACCTTCATTATACTTTCTACCAGGATAATAAAATCTCCCACAAGTCTTAGATACTATCTTTCAAAAAATAACACACAAAGGAAGTAAATCTCATAATGTATATTTCAACAATAAAGTGTCCATAAGAGTAGGATCCTCTCCTTTCCTGCCAACAAGATAAGGACTTCCACCAACACTCCTAAGGCAGATCAACAAGAGAGAAGTCTCCATCACTCATGTCTCTTTCCTGCGGAGGGTGGGGAAGGTGTGCATAGAACGTGTCAGTGAGTCTGACAAGTCCCCCCCATCCTATGAGGGTGGAGTTCAAAATTAAAGGAAGCTCTGCATCAGTTTGATTTTCTCCAAATCAGTTGTCTCCTCAGACTATCAGCTCATCAATGCAGGTCGCTGTGGTGTTGGGCCCATAAACCCAGCCAGTAAGTTCAATTTAGGGAAAAAGTAGAAAGTTCATTTTGAGTTCATTTGACCTCATATCAGATCCTTTGTAGCCAGTATTTCCACTCATAAGCACGTTGTCCCCTGTCTTAATTCTGTTTGTCCTCCATCAGTTCATAATTCAGAGTAGTAAGAAAACTGACTCCCTCAAAATCCTCCAACACCATTATCCCGAAAGAAACATCAAGAAAAACCATGTTCCATGCATGTGAAATGTCCACCCACAGAGTACAGAATCGACAGACCATGCCAACAGTTACTCATTTGAAATTCCTTAACTTCCTCTGGATAGGACTCCGAATATCAGCCCCACCCCAAAATAAAGCTCTGAGCTTGACATTAATCAACTGGTCTCCCTGTGTTCTGCAGTTTCCTGTCTGCCCTCTCCTATCTTTTTCTTCAGTTCTCTCTGTGTGCAGGGGAGTGGGGAGGTACTCATTACAGGGACCCCCAGGGTGTACCTATTGTTACCAGGGCTAACTCGGAAAGGCAACCACAGAGGACTTAATCACATCTTCCAAACAAGCCATGGAGCTCAGGTCCTTTGAGGAGCCAGATGGCAGTAATATGTTCACATGGTTACCTTTAAAAATAAAAACACTGAGACAGAGCTAGACCCCCAGAGAGGAGGAAAGAGCAACCCTTAGTGATTGTAGCCTGTCTGACTTCATCTGTTCCTCATTGTGAAGGAGGCTACTTCTGACCCCATAACTCCCTCCACCCAATCTTGCTCCATCCATTATCCAGCCTCACTCTTGCGCCGTTGACTGATTCCTTCTCCAGGCTTTACACTTGTCCAATTTTCTCTAATCCAGAAAGGAGAGAAAACACTTCCACCTACCTCATCTTCAGGCTACCATTATTCTCTCTCCCCTGTCTAACTGCTTCAGAGAGCTGCCCACACAGCACGATTCCTACTCGCCTTCCAAGCAATGCAACTAAAACTCTTCTCTCTCCAACTGTCCCTAAAGATGACTTACACTGTGTTAAATAGTGTGCTCCAAAAATCCATGTTCACCTGGAACCGTGAATATGAACTTAGGGGGAAATAGGGCCATTGCAGTAGTCATCAACTTAAGATGAAACCATCAGGGCAGACCCTAGTCCAAAATAACCACTGTCCTTGTAAGAAGCCAGAAGGTCCTGTGTTGATGGAGGTAGAGATTGGGTGATGTATCCATAAGCCAAGAAGAGCCAAGGATTGCAGTCACCACTGGAAGCTGGCAGAAGGGGTCCTTCCCTACAGCTTCTGAAGAGATCATGGTCATCCTGGAATCCCGACTTGGAATTTCTAGCCTCCATATGTGTGAAAAAACAAATTTCTGTTGTTTTAAGCCACACAGTTCATGGCACTTAGACACATTAACCCTGGGAAGCTCACATATGACCTCTTTCCATTCCTAGTCCTTTCTACTTCTTTGCAAAATTTTGCACTTTTTGCCATTCCATTCTTCCTGAAATAGTCTTCCTCAGTCATTTCTGCAAGATGCCCTCTGGTTCTCCTCCGCACTCTCTGATAATTCCTTGCCTTTTTCAATGTCGGGCTTTTCCAGAAATCTGTCCTTACCCCTCTTTTCTTCTCATTCTGCTCTCTTTCCAAGGTGAGATAATTTACCTTCCATACACAATGACTCCATTATTTAGATCTTTTCTCTCTCCTGAACTCTATTTTCAAACACTTACCAGGCATTTCTATCCCACACACCATGTGCTGCCCTCCAGAACTGAACTCATTGTTAACTATTTTAATTTTGTATGAAATTTACTAGGCCATTACTTGCCTCTCCACAACATGGATATCTCGTTGTCTCACCAACCCAATGCTCCAACTTGTTTCTTTTTGATATTCCTGTCAGCTAAGGTCACCAATAACCACTTAATCTTGCCTGTTCTACATTCAAAATCATCTTTCATGCTCTTCTTTTGCCCATGCTCATTGTCACTGCCTGGTAACTTGTCTTCATTCTCTCTTGAAGAGGCTACAGTCACAACTTCTGTTTCTCATTGCTACTTAAACTAATAACCCCAAACAGTGGCACAAAACAGCAACCATGTTTACAGATGGTTGGAAAACTCAGGCTGGAATAACTCAATGACCAGGGGCTATAGCCATCAATGGCTTCCTCACTCTGTGTCTGAGAGTCAATCCTGGCTGTCATCTGAACTCCTATACCTGATCTTTTATATAACTGCTTGGGCTTCCTTACAGCATGGTGGTCAGATTCTGAAAGTAAGCATCCTTGAGCACATTAGGGAGAAGCTATAACATCTTAACCTTTCATGGCTGAATCTCATAAAGCTAACCTTCTCAGCTGTCTATTGCCAAATCTTCTAAATCACATAGCACCATTTCCAATACAGTCACAAGCCCACCCCATTCAAGGGGATGGAGTATAGATGTCTTTCGGTTGGAGAACTAGCCAAATCACATTGAAGAGGAGATTATGGGAAGGGAGATACTGTGTGTTGTTGAAAAGCATAATCTGCCATAACAGATTTCTAACAAGATACCTACCTGAGGACCAGCACCCTCAACCTAACTGGCCTCCACACATCACCCAAGATATGTCTCACCCTTGTTTAAAAACTTTTGGCGAATCCCATTTCCTACAAAAATAAAGATTTTAAAGCTTTCCTATCTGTGGCTATGGAATGCTTACTTTGCTATTGACTCTCAGCTCCAAATTCACCCTTCCTCCCCAACGCTGGCCACCTCTATATACCACTTCCCCCAGGCTCCCTTGCTGGTTACCTCCTATTTAATTTCTCCCAAGTGTGTAGAAGATACTATTAAGAAACAATGAGACAAGAAGGTGGTGTCAGCGTCTGCCCTGGGTGACATTCTGGTCCAATGGTCATAGTAGGTTTTAGCTTTCAACTTTTCTGAACTCCTGGGAACAGACTGATTGTGTCCCTATAGTTCTAGAAGCTGCTGAGCCTTTCTCAGAAGGCTGAGTCCTCCCTTCGTAAAACCTTTCTCCAAGCTTCCAAGCTCTGAACCTTGTTCTGCCCTTGCTCTCCCAGGTCCTGGGGTAGAACCTTCCTCTTGCAGTTGTATGAGTACTTTAGGACTTCCTATCACCTACATACCTAGGAGATCAATCCTTTATATTAAATGCCCTCTTTTGAAATACCAGGTCGGATGCTTCTTTTTTCTAACTAGATCCCAACAGAGGTATGAGGACTTTCATGAATGACAGGACACATAAGACCTTTCATTACAGGGCTACAACCTGTCCTTTGAAATACATATCCCAAGAGGCTCTCCACAGAGACTTCTGCATTCCAGTCTCAATCAGTGTCTCAGGTTTCCCTCCAAACTCTACATTTTCTTGATATTTCTATGGTTAGACATACTAGATTGGAAACTTCATAAGGAAAAGGACTCTGCCTTGGTCATTTTTATCTTTTTCCTTTACACCCCCTTTCTTACCAGTGCCTTGTGCAAGTGTCTGACACAAAACAAGATTAGTTGAATAGTTATTAATCCATTGATTATATGCTGGAGAGATGGTTTATTGAATGATTCCTGGCATTGGTACAACTGTGTAAGATAGACTTTGGGGGACAGGTCTTACCAAGCCTCACATGCCACCACTAGGCTGCCTCCCAGTTGGGCTAGAGATTAAGGAAGGCATAAATATGACCTCAAAGTGTTTTCTATATTAAATAGGGAAGCTCAGAAAGCCAAGGAGTGATTTGAGTCACATGAATTTTGCGATACTAATCGTAGTTTAGACATCTGGCTATGGGTGACATGTGGCCCCGCTGCGGGTCTGCTTCCACTACACCAGAGGAAGGCCCCGTGAGCAGTGTGTTGGCTGGTTTAAATTACAGCATTATGATGGCTATGAATTAAGTTGGTCTCTTTTGCTAAGAAATCCAGATGGCTCGCTAGATTTAGCATCAGAACCCTAGAAGAATCTCTGGTCAGTAGTCATCAAACTACATGTGCAGGAAACAAGCTGGAGGGAGGTTCTCCATCCCACCCAGAGCCTAAGTAAGGAAGCAGGAAGGTCTTCACTTTGTGGAGAGACAAGGAATGGTTTCCAAACAATGAATTAGAAATGAGTCCTCTTTCAGAACCAACTTGCCTTCCATTTAGGTCACTAACAAAAACAAACAAGCAAACGAAACCACAAATAATTCTCAATACCTCGAAGTTCTTTTGCTTTTCATTGCTTCTCCAAATAGGAAGAAATATTTCCCTCACTGATTTCACGCTTCAGTTGGGACTCACCTGGTGGCAGGGACAACACTCTCTCTAGGAGCAGATTAGGAGGGGCTCATGTGAGGAGTGATGGGATCCCTCCAGGAACCCCAGAATCGGTGTGAGAATTGGACAATTAAATTCTGATTGGAGAAGGAGGGAGAGTGAAGAGCATACAATATCACAACTATTTTCAGTAATTCCAAGTAAAGATGAGCAGACGCAGAATTTGGTGACAATTTTAGGTATGTTTGATGACTTTCCAGGCATGTGATTCGTTGAATCCAGGTGGTCTCTGTTTATAAACAGGCTCTTCAGGATGCAGCTATCTTAGAAGTATGTCTTATGCTTTGTTTTAAAGTTTCTAAGCTATGCAAGGAAAATGTAGACCAAGTTCCCAATGTATATGACTTCAAACCATATGTCTCTGGTTGATGTCACACTTCCATGACATCAGGTGTCAACCCAACCTTTTGCTCATGTTATCTCTTAAGGCCAGAATGAAGATGACTCGTGATTTTGGACAACCCTTAGAAATCGCTTGTAAAAGAGACTCAGCAATGGAAATACCAAACTCCTCCTTGGGAAACAAGTGCTAAGCATGAACCTTTGGCTTCCATGGCTATCAGAGTCATCTTGCCTCCATACTGCACAAAAAGTTATCATAATGTGCAGTGGGTCACTCAACCTTGGCACTAGTGAAATCCCGGACCATCTAGGTTTACCTTGCAAGAGGCTGTCCTGTACATCGTAGGATGTGCATTGGCATCCCTGGTTGATGCAAAGGACTCCAATGGCACCCTCTCCACTATTTGTCACAGTCAAAGATGCCTCCATACATGACCAAATGTCGACTAGGGACAACATGGCCGTGGTTGAAACCACTTATACACACATATCTAGGTCATAGACATACAAAACTTTGAAATTCAGGTCAAGCCAACAACCAGCCTACTATGTCTGCGTGTACTGTGGTCAGCAGGGGCCCTATTCCAGTTGGCACGTTTGATTCTACTGCTCCTCTTGGGGCTCTGAAACCATGTGTCTTCCTAGAGTTGCCATTTTGATCAGAAGAGTAGAGCTCCCTGCTCAACCAGGCCTGCTCATCAGCCCTGAGTACTCCACTGTCTACCAAATTGCAGGAACACACTCATGCTGGCTCTCTTGAAAGGGGGACCCAGTCGAAGGGTTGGAGTCAGATTACAGGTTCCTATGACCTCATATAGCTGACCTTGTAGAGTTTAGGATTCAGTAATAACGTTTCCAAGCCTTGGAGTTGATGAATCTTTTGAGGCTTGGAATTCCTAGCATCTGATAAAGTGTCTGATTCAATACAGATTTGATAAGTGCAAGCAAGTCTCAAATTATGTACTCAGGAATTATCAGATCTTAGATTTCTTGTTTCTAAAGGTTCAGCCACAGAAATAACATATTCAATAAATTCCTTGATCTACTCCCAATTTATTTTGTTAGATTTCTTCCATGGTTCCTCTCTGTTTAGTCCCATTTGGTGAACACAAACTGCTTATTTTCACAAAATAGCCTTCCCTTTTCAGATTCCATTTCTGCTCATTACCCATTTAAGGGGAACCAGTCAGTGCCAAGTCATTGCCATCACTGCTTGAACATACAGAAAATATCCCTCCTCCAATGGCCTGCCTGTCTCTCCAGAACATCCCTGCATATCGCTCAAAACTCAACTTCCAAGCAATCTGACCCTTGGCTCTCTTCTCCAGCTCTCTCCTCCATCACCACAAATTCTGAGGTCACATGGTCCCACTAACTAGGCAATAATGTAATTATCCATTGGTGAGTCTTTCTCCCATTAAATTGTGAGTGCCTGGTGGCAAGCTTAATAGGTAGAATAAATAAATGATTTGATTGACATTTTATGGAATTGAATATAGCTTTTCATTTGAAAGGACAGATTAGCACTATACTTGGTTCAACTATTATTTTACTTCCAGTGAAATCCTTCAGCCTCCTGAGAAATTGAAGGTTTTCCCAGCAGAATCACCTAGAAATGAAAATAGCTGCTATCCATCAGAAGAGAGCAATCACCCTCGGTGACCAGGTGAGCGACTTTCATGCAAACAGCCTTCTAATTCTCATGGCAGAAGATGATAATATTTATTAAATGCCTCCGACGTGTCAGGTTACAGGAGCTGGTCAGGAGACACAAGGAAGACACCGAAGTGCCAAGCGGCTGGGGTGAGAGGTGCCCAGCTCCCAGCACAGACTGCACGGTGCTGAGCTGCAGTCCGTTCCACGCCGACCTGCCCGGCCGGCGGTCTTCCCGCCCTTTCATGGCTCTCCTCTATACAGACCCTGAGAGTCCATCTCTGGGTGCATCAGAAGTCTCCCCGTTTGAAATTCATTTTCTGAATGGACCTCCGACGAACTTTGTTTATGACTTGAGGACATCTCAGTTACTTCAGTTTCCTCCCTCTGAGATACAAGCATATTCTGATACCTTGCTCTTCCTAAGTACCTTTCATCTAGAACTTTCTTGGGGCTTCATGAGCTGCTATGAACTGTCTTTCCTGAGTATCCTGACTGGAGACAATCATGTCCTACCTGTGACAATCATATCCTCCTCCAACAACCATGTCCTCCCTCTGACAGTCATGTCTTCCCTCCGACAACCTCTGACAGTCATGCTTTCCCTCCGACAGTCATGTCCTGCCTCCGACAACCATGTCTTCCCTCTGACAATCAAAGGCACAGAATCCCTTTGCTCTTCATCCCATGTCTGCAAGTCCCTAGGCCCTCTTCAGTCTTACCTTCCAGAAATCAACAGCTTTTTTTTTTAAGGTGGCTGAATGTGAGAACTAGAAAAATCCTGTTGAGCAGGAAGATAACTGGGTCCTTAATTTCGTCATGGGGATGGTCTGTTCTCACCAGGAGGGGCTGTGTACTCTTGACCAGTTTGAGCTCCTGGGTGCTCTGTGCCCTCCTGCGATACAGTGTCACCTCCTGTAAGGCAGGGAAACACTTTAAGGAAAGTCAGAGAAGCATATTGGTTCTGTTCCAAGTCGCTTCACACATCCTTTCCCATCCCACCAACTTCAAAAAAGAAAAGACATACCTTTCCTTTTTCCAATGTTAACATCCTCAGGGAACTCAGGCTGGAGCGACCTCTGAAAGAGGAGATAAATAGACTGGGTGTTCTGGTACACAATAGTTGGAACAAAAAAAAATTGTAAGAGAGAACAAAGGTGTGGACAGAGAAAACTTATAAATCCCTTTCTTGGATATGTCGCCTGCTTTCAGCACATGATTGGAACATTATCAAGGAGGGTCATTTCTTCAGTACTTTACAAAGTCATAGGTTATCTTAGGTGGAAATGAATCAGGCCTCAGCAACGACAAGGACTGGACTCAAAATAAAACTATCCCACTCGGGCTGTTATTCGTGTACGCATGAGCACACACAAACCAAGTGGACACGGTACACACAGAGTAAACAGGAAAAATAGCACGTATTTTATTTCTTCTACTTTACAAGAAAGCTTCTGGATCGGACTTAAAATTGAATTTCACCAGCACTGTCCATAAAGTCTTCTCTGTCAAACCCTAAACTATTTCGTGTCCACGCCCATCTCTACTTTCATGAGCTCCAGAAGACTTCCGTGGCCACCCACAAGTTCGATGCCAAGGTCATTGTCCATGTCAGACACTGCCTGGAACTGCATTTTCTCCAATACTCACAGCTGACGTCAGCATTTGCAGAAAAACTGTGCAAAGTCCAGCTCTCGCTGGGTCTTCCTCTGTGCTGAAGTTTGGCTCGCTGTGTTTATTGCAAAGTTCCGGGCTAAAGCAGTCCTGTGCACAGACACAAAGACCAGTGCGACCCCACCCGGGGCACCTCCTTCCGCCCTGGAGCCAGTACACACGAGCAACTCCGGTGGAAAGCCATCAAAGCAAAACCCACTGCCAACATGGCCCGATCTTGCTAGCTGCTTCGTGAGCATGTCCTCATGCTATTTCAGAGAAAAGAATCACTGAACTTGACTGCTTGGAATTTTATTCCAGTCTATTCCAGGAGGTCTTATTTGTTTGTGTATTTGCTTTCTTGTTTGACAAAAGGCAAAAAAGACAATTCAGAGAAAGGAAATTAGAACATTACCCTGCTGGTTCAGTTAATTCAGGGCTTAGATATTGCGGGAAAAGTCCTCTGATGTAGCTGTTCCCACAAATGCACAGGAATCCCTGGTTACTGTGAGTGGATGTGGATTTTTACGAGCAGAGATTCCTAGCAGAAGATTGTGTTCTGTGAACATGCACACACTCACTCATTCTTTCTGAGTCAGGGACATGCAACAGAATTTGATTTTGGAGAAACAGACTGAGGCATTGCAATGAAAGAGGTACGAATTTAAAATTTAATCATTAGTATGACTATCGCCAGTTCCCACAAGTCTAATGTTTCTAGCTACTGTTGTCGCCTAGGTTAAAAAGCACTTTCAACCAACTACTAAGAGAAGCAAACTTCCTGACTACAAATGTAGGAAAGCAGTCCCTTTCAACTTGGTCCAAGTGTTAACCCTTCCTATCCCCCATGCAATCACAAGCTCTGCGTGAGCTAGCAGCTCTCTACCCCTCGTGACAGATGCAAGTCCTGGGTCACTGCCCGCATCAGCTCACACTGCGTCCACTACAGAGGGTGGGACCACTTAAGAGACTGAGAACTGGAAGTGCTGGTAAACACAGCTATACAGAAATGTTGCTGGACCCATCCTGTTGGTATGGCACCGGGACCAGAGCTTGGAGGGAGGAAGGTGAGGGAAGAGTCTCATAAGCAGACCCCAGACATGCAGAGAGCTGCTAATAGGAGGTTCCAGAAAGAAGACATGTGCAGTCAACCAGGGCACAGATAGGTGTCAGGTTTGTCTGGTCCAACCTGTGAAGCAGATGCAATAGAAGGCAGATATATGAAGAGGTGACGACGAGGGTCCCTGCGGGGGTGTGGGACAGGCTAAGGAGGTCTGAACCCAAAGTACAGGAGTTAGGAAGAGAAAGGCCCAACCAGGATGGAGACACGGAGAGTCAGGGTTTCTCTCTCTCTGGGGAAGCCTCAGTTCTGCTCTTACACCAGGAGATTAAATCAGAACCACAGCATTTTCAAGATCACCTGCTTACTCAGATCAACTTTGAGGATAGCTTCAAAATCCCTTCATGGGGGCACACCCTTGTAACTCAGGAGGCTGAGACCCTGGTGTATGGACCAGACACAGCCTAAGGACCCAGGTTCAAGACCTGGGTCTGTGGTGAAAAACCAAAATAAATAACTAACTAAATAAAAGATATCTCTTCCTCTTCTTGATACCTTCCTCCCTTGAATACTTCTTTCTCCTTTCCCTTCCTTCCTTCTCTTTAAAAAAAAATCTCTTCAGAGTAACACCCAGACAGACTAACACTTAATTGAATAACTGGAAGAATAACCTCACCAAGGTAACACTCCAAGGAACTGTTACGAGGAATTATTATTATCTCCACTGGAGCCCAGAGATGGAGCAGCAGCCTGGCCGGGTCTGCACACTGACTCACTGCTAGCTCTGTGCCCATGGGCAGGTTCCTGGGCTACTCAGTACCTTAGGGTCCCCATCTATAAGATGATGATGACGCATACCTACTGTATAAATGCATTTAAAAATTTAGTTAGCATGTACAAAATCTTTCTAACAATATTTAAACATAATAAGTACTTACTCTACATCATCTGTTATTTTTCTAATTTTAAGGTGTATGTGTCACAGTGCCTGTAGGTAATAAGCCAGCAGCTACTTTCACAAGTTGACAGTAGTCAGGACTAGATTTGAGGTGCAGGAATCCAATCCTTCGGTAACTATTTAGCAAGTTATGATGCACAGTGGGCAGGATGGTGGGCAGGGTGGGGGCCGGGGTAAAGAAGGTAAAGAAGTGTAAACAGAAATCCCATCCTTGTTGACATCACACTCCAGCCTAATATCTGAAGCAGAGAGCTCCCAACACTACATCTTCATGTCAAAGAAGGCTATAGAAAATGTTACTTGAAGGGTTCACATGGAGAGAGATCACTTCTCTTGGGCTCACCTGGAGAGATGTCCTGGAAAGAGGTGAAATCTGTTCTGGGCTTAACGAATGGACAGGACTAGTGGTAGAGAAGAAAGAAGGAGAGGGCATAACAGGCATAAACTGCATGGGTAAAAGGTGCAAAACCCAGGAAAATGATCATGGTACTCGGTCAACAAGAAAACCCAACTGAGTCTTCAAATCTAGGTGCAGATAATATTGCTTCTTAGAGAAGAGTTAATTTGTCGTCTTGTGTACTTGCATGTAGCACATCCAAAGCCTACACCACACTCCTCAGAGAGTAAAGACACCTCTATTCTAGGTTGGTTTTCCACAGAGTTGTGATTCTCCTGGTTTTCTCCAGTGGTCAACTTGAACTGAAGAGATAGATACAACAGCTGATAGCATATATTAAAACAAATGGCTTCAATAGGTTGGCATAGCTGAAGGGTTTTCTTTTAAAAATCCATAATCAGAAAACACTGGATTTTCATTTTGTACCAGAGATGTGATGAAACTAAAAGAATCAAGACTGCAATGCCATCATGAATGATTTAGAACGCTCAGTGCCAGCAAATATTCAACTCTCTTTCTATGTGCCAATATTGGGTTCCGACTAGAAGAAGTTTTAATGGTGCTGAATGTACCTTTAACTAGAGTCCTTTTCAACCCCGCAGTCCCATGCACTTGCTCCCTGCAGCTGTCCTGTGTCACTTTATATCTAAAATCTCTGTCACTTTTATCTAGAATCAATTCATTTTCAATATATTTAAAAAAAAACTTCATTGACATTTTTAGACAATAGCAAATAGTTACTCATTTTTGTCCTCATAACAAATATGTTAGGTAGGAGCCATAATTATGCTCCTTTTGCAAATTAGGTGGCAGAGCTCAGGGTGGAGGCGTTAAATCACTTCTGGCCACACACCTAGCAGTTGTAGAGGCACAAATGGGTTCAGCTACAAGCCCTGGGGCCCCCAGCCTCTGCTCTTCACCATCACAGCCCTGCGACAGTGGCCACTAACAGTGTGAGAGGGCCCAGCAGTGCTGTCACAGCCTTTCTGTCACATGCTGAGGAAGGGTCAGGGCATGAGGTAGGTCTCAGCCCAATTTGACAAATCTATTCTCAGCTTGAAGAATCCCAGTTAGGGGTTATTCTTCCCATCAACTCATGAAGAAGAGAAAACATTCTCCATCACCGCAGCAAGGCAACAAAGACAGAAAGAGGCAACAAGCACATACTCCCAACATGTCCAGGTAGATCTCACTCCATGAGGAGAAAAAGTGCAAAGAGGAAGCAGTGGGACAGCTAACATCTTGTTAGGGAAGGAAGCAACCTCAAGGACACCATGAGGAGGGATTTACTATTCTAATGCATGTTAGCTCTTGATTCTGGAGGATTCCAGACTTTCCCCAAAAGATCATAGAGGCCCTCAGACAACAACGTGATGCCCAAGTTCGGATCCACAAGGAACACGGAGGAAAGGCCACCACAACATGGCGCGCCGAGGACAAGAAGAGGCACACACACCAGCAGGGCAGCACTTGCCCAGTCCTGCCTGCTACGGACTTTCACCAGCTCCTGGTGTGGATCCGGAGTTCAGAGCACAGAGGCCTCCTCATCATTAGGTTGCTACAGAAAAAGACATTGGTTAAATGAATCCGCCTGAGAGGAATCTGTATCTCGCAGTGATAGAAAAATAAAACAGTTGACCAGGATTTATCTTGAACTGAAAAATCACAGAAGACAAATTTTTGCTTACATGTAGCATCATTTTACGTTATCACTAAACACATCGAGTACTGATGGGGCAGTTGTCACATGATATCCGACATTTTATACTCAACTTCCTGGGCACAATCAAAAAATTCTCTGGTTTGCAAAAAATCAGAGCACTTCATCAACACTTCCAAGTGTCCCTCATGATCCTTGAAAACACTTATCTTGTCATTGTCCTTGATAACATGTTGCTCTACACTTGTTAGCTGGAATAACCCTCTTAGACACTCAAGGGCTATACACAGATTTGAACAGATTCCAACATCACTTTCCTCAACTTCATTTAATTCTGCTCTACTGAAAGACCCGGAATTTTGCTTTACTGATGTTTGCATGCACTTGCACAGTGTGTGAAACAGAGACAGCACTAAGCAAAGAAGCGGGCTTTCAGAAGGACTGGTCAAACTCTATATATAAGTGGTTATTTTGTGTTATGATGACTTTTATTTTCTCTTTAAGCAGACTTGCAACTGAGGAGACCAAATTAATGAGAAGAGTATAAAGAATTCCTGTTTAGACACTTCCCAACACAATCCTTCTTATTTTCAGCATGAGGTCCTGCATGAAAAAAACTCTAGGTAAGTTACAGGCCAAGTATCAGGTCAGGTGATCCTTAACCCCTAGTAGTATTCGAGAGCCTTCTATTTTCATTCATAGAATCAACAGAATACATGCAAAAGCATCCAAATACGTAACTATTAAAATATTTTTAAATCTTTTTATAACTAGTCTGGAAAAAACATAAATGAAATTCTCACATATCAAAGAATGACAAAGCCTGAATAGAAATTGATAATCAAAGGCTAAAGCAAGAAGATGCAGCAATCTGTTAATCCCTGAGATTCATGTAAGGAAAACAGAAGAGCAAGTCTGGGATCTATGTCAGACCTCATATCAAATGAGAAACGATCATCATAATGAATATCAGGGCTCTCAGGAAACAACACCCACAGAAGATAATATGAAAAGATTGCTTCAAACTCGTGATTAAAATCTACATAAAGTCATTAATATTTGTGAGCCTAATAAATCTTCTAAAATTAGTAAATGTAAAAAATAAAATAAGGTATGAGTTAGAAATACAAAGAACAGATTAAATGAGAAGATTAGACAAGATCGTAGTCATGTGGGAGGAAGAGAGGAGAAGACGGTGGTGAAGAATCCTGGAAATCTAGTGGTGGGTGTGGCGTGCAAGACATACTGAGATGTGATTTCAATTTCCTAAAATAATACAGCATTGTGAACAACAGAAATAATAAACATTGCTAATAAAATTTTAAAAAATTAGTATTAGACATCCTTGAAGACAGAAGTAGTGATCTAGAAAAAGTATTTGAAGATATTTCCCAAAACAAAGCATAGAAATTTAAAGAGGGAAAAGCAAATGGTAACAAGGAATTTGTAAACATGGTAACAGAGTCCACCATACATCTAGCTGAAATTTCTGAAGAAGTATTTGAAGAGGCAGTGATTGAGAATTTTCCTGTATTAATAATAAATGTTAATCTTCAGATTCAGGAAGACTATCAACTTTTAAGTAGGAAAATAAACACTAAAATACTGTAGAACAATAATTAGTTGGGGGAGATATGATTAGAATTGTTGACATTTCTTTTACCATTTAGGAGACAAGTAAATACACTGACTTTAGACTTTGTTAACAAATACACTTTAATGTGTTTAGCAAAATCACTATGAGATAACAAATTATTTCCAATTAATGGAAGAAAAAATTAAAATAAGAAGGGTAAAGGAAGAAAATTCCAGTCATTCCAAAAATAAACAAGAATCTGAAAGATACTAGAAAAAGCAGAGCAAATAGAAAGTACAAGAACAAAATCTTAGAGATAAATAAAACATGTCATGATCACAATAAATGTAAATGGACTAAAATCTTCAATCGAAAGGCACAAGCTATCATACTGTATTTTTAAAATATATTATATACACAGTATACCAAAAAAAAAAAAAACATATAATACAGAAAGATTTAAAAAGTTAAAAATTAAAAGATATACCTAAAAAAATACTAGCCCCCAAAAGAGTTGGCACTTAAAGCATTAATAATAGACACAATAATATCTTTAAAGCAATAAATGCTAGTAGAGATAAATGGAGTCATTATCTCTATAATAAGAATGACTGAATTCATTATCATTTCTATTAGAATAGAAAATCACAAACTTATCTGCATCTATTACCAAAATCTATTTCAAAGTCTATATTAAGTGTCAAGATTTCAAGAGAGATGACAAATCTACTGATAAAGAAGAATATTTTTAACATTCTTTTCCAATCAACAGACCTAGCAAATTTAAATATCAGAAAAAAATGATTATTTGACTAGCACAATTAATTAACCATCATTACTTGCTCCCTAAAACTGCAGTATTATTTTCAAGCACACATGGGACATTTTTAAAAAATTGACAATATCCTGGATCATAAACCAAATTACATCTAAAAATTGTTAATATACAAACCTCATTTTCTAGCCAAGTGTATATGTTATAAATCAGTAATAAACATATCGTTAAGCACTTCCTACATGTAAAATTTTAAATTGTGTTAAATAGCCTTAGTTCAAAGAAGAAACAATAATCGAAAATTAAAATAACTCTGAACTAAGCAATAACCAATATAGTACATCTGAAAACTTACACATGGCCCCCATACACTACTTAAAGAGACATGTATAGACTAAAATACTTCATTAGAAAAATATCCTGACAACACTAAAAGTTAATGAACTAGGCATCAGCGTAAGTCATTGTATAAGGAGCAATCGTTTTTTGATGTGGAGGAGAAAAAGTTAGGAACACTGAAATTAGTAAAACGGAGAAGATACAAAAATGGAATCAAGAAAATTAAAAGCTGATTTTTCACAAGGGATTGGGATATGGATGATTCTCTTACAAGATCGATCATAAAGAAAAAAATGCATAAATAAAAATATTCAGAATCCAGACAAAGCCATGCATATGCACTAAGGCTTGGCAGAATTAACATACGGTGTTTAAAGCTGTAAAGCTGTTAATACATGGAATTAGGGGCCTAAATGTTGCTGGAAGGTCTGAAGGAGTCTTTCCAGATTGGACTTCAGAGCATGACTCCAATGATAATTTAGAATGACCCCATGGGAAGCTACTTCTTCGAAGCTCTCTGGAGAACACAAGCCCTGCGCTGTCCTCAGAGGTAAGGGCACACCCACAACCACAATGGTCTCCCCTGACCCAAAGCTTTTGGTACTGACACTGAACTCTAAACAAAATTCCCAAACAGCCAAAACTCCCAAATTTCTCACCCAGGCCTCCCGTGAGTGAAAACTGGTTTGTCTCTAAATAGAAGTGGGGAGCGTGGAGACAGGCAGTACACACAAACGCCTCACCAGACACAACCTTCACCACTCTTTCCATCGAACTTGATTGTTATTTATGTACGCATGTGGAAAATGCCCATGAAGACCAGGCACTTCCGAATTTCCCAGTGATCAGCATAGAATATGGGTTTCTTTTGCATTCAAATATAGAGCACTCATCTAGAACATTTCCTAAGCTGAAATGGCATCAACTGAGGAAGCAATTATGTTCACTTATATGGGAAATTTTTTGAGTATTTTTCAGACCCATAAATTAGCCTACTAAACCACTCCAAGTAACACATGAAATCAAAAACAGCGCGAACGTCTAGCAAAAGGAGCCACAGTGCCATCCGTACACCTGCAGGAAGCTGTTCCCGGGAAGAGTGGCAAAGCCACTCCTCGGGGTGCACCTACCTCAAGAACTTCTCACTGCAAAACAAGCACTGAATGCTATTTTCACTTTTGGTCATGCAAGAGAAAATCCCTTTGGATTTTTTTCAGTTCAGTACCAAAACAGGTAATAAGAGGTCTTTTGAAAAAAGCCAAGTGGCATCATGCCAACTTTCAAAACACGGCATCCCTGTAATTTGTTTAAACTCCATTTTGCTGTCAAATGAGATGAGCTGCCCATTAACACAAGAATGATTCTCCTTCTCATCAGTTGGAGAATACTGAAAACACGGATAATACCTATGAAGAATTGTAAACATAGTAAGGACAACCAACATTTTTTAGAATGCTGAGAAATGTGATGAATCCTTTTTTTAGAGGAAGGAATCAGTCAGGAAAGAAGGCAAGAGTAGCAGGCAGGAAGCAAGAGAGAGAGGAGGAAGAAGCACTTTTTTATTTATTCAGTTGGTTCATTTGAGTTGTCCTCCCGGGTCTGGGCTATGAACTCAGTCCGCTGAATTTCCGAGGACCACCCTAGAGCCCCATACTTAACACCTGAGTCACCTGGAGCACCTTAAACTCATTTTAAGGGCGCTTTATGTGCCAGTCTATCCACTGAACTTTGAAGAGACCAATGAAGTTGCCTGAGAATTGTCTTAAGAAAAGAATAGAAAATCATTTTTTATTTGGTTCCAGATCCTACTTACAGGGGGAGAACTGAACATGAAAGGGAACGAGACTGCAGAGTATAATCAGCATTCGCTGCTATCTCTATTACTACTCGCTGGATATACAGCACTGAAATGTAGCATAGCAGGACATAAATATCTGCAGTTACCCTTGATATTAGTGTTCTGTTGTCCATAACAAATGACCTCAAACGTAGTGGCTACAATGACAAACATTTTTATCTCAGAGTTTCTATGATCAGGAGTCCAAGCAGAACTTAGCTGAATTCCCTGATCAGGATCCTGCAGGGCTTCAGTTAAAGTCTTTTCTAGGGCTGAGGTCTCATCTGAGCCTGAGGTTCTTTGCTAAGTTCATGTGGTGGTTGGCAGAATCCATTTCATGGCAGCTGTAGAGACGACACAGCTTGTCTCTTCAGGGCCAGAAGGAGAGAAAGTCTCTCACTTCCCCACCTCCAATCTGTCGGACTGGGTCAGGCTCACATGGAACAATCTCCCTTATGACTCATTTAAAGTCCACTTGATTAGGGACCTTAACTACCTCTGCAAAATTCCTCTATCTTTGCCATTAAAGGTCCCACCCACATTCAAGAGGAGGAGATGATACAAGGATATGGGTCACTAGGGTCATTTTAGAAATCAGCCCTCCACACCTTTCATGAGGTGAAATAACAAGGAAGCCCCTGCGTGTTTCCATGCTGATCTGTGACGAATGTTGAAATCTATCGCTATGTTGAAATGCGAAGTCAGTCTCTACAAGAATAGTCCTTGTTATGTTGTTCATACTTTCTGCCTATTTTATTCATTCAATAAACATTTTCCTCCTGGCAACAGCATACCAATACCATGCTAAGTGCTGGTGTACAAATGTGAAGAAGCAACAGTTCTTGTTGGTGAAGACACCATCACCATAACCCCTGATCCCATCAGCTGAATGATAAGAAAGACGAGTCGGTATCTTGTTACACATGAGTTACTCATTTTACTGCATTGTCTGATGCTTTTCTGCAAAAACCCTTCCATAACTTAAAGACAGAAGTGATTATTAAGTCTGATTTTATTATGAACATAAATGTTGGAGCCTGAGGTCAATGTTCCAAACCAGATGTCCCAGGAAATCATTCTGACCTGCTTTGCGTTTAGTAAAAAGAATAATGATCTGTCTCAAAGCAACTACCTAAGTAAAGAGTTACAGCCTTTCTCCTTTGAAAACCATCAGGGATAAGGGGAAATCTACATCAACCGCAGCCTTGAGCAGGCTTGAGTCAGGACGAGTGGAGTTTCCACACCGAGTATTAAACCAAAGCTCCTGGGAGAAGCTGATCCACCAACCTTGTGGACCAGCCACCTGCCGGGGCATCCTCTGAGTCCCAAAGACTTTCATCAAGTTCAGTCCCTTGGGGTTCAGATGCTCAGAGGATGGCCATGATTCGCAACCAGTTTATCTGAGTTAGAATCTCACATTACCACACAGATTATCTCATGACAGAAAGAGAGATCCTTGAGACCACAACCAGATCCGTGGTCCCGGAGCCTGGCTCTCTCCTGAGACAACATGGAGAAGTTATGGGGTCATGGAGACACAGAATATAATTGAGGTGTTTTCCAAAAACAACTTTCATCGCTTCGGTGTTGTTCCAGTCTGAACTCATTTTGAGTGCATAAAATAGAGTGCTTGATAATAGTGACTGCTTCAAAGGAAAGTGGTGTGCTTATATTTTATCTAAGTGTTCCTTTACCCGAGGGACATGGCAAAGGATCAATGCTGTCACCTGCCAGGAGATTGACTGGTTTGATTTTGCTGTTACCTTTGTGCCCAGCCTTCTGACTTGATATATAATGAATAATATGCATAATATATGTGACACATAAAGGAAGATAAAAAGCATATGCAATTATATACAAGTATTATAAACACAGAAAATAAGTTATGGCATTAAATGTAATATAAAAATAGATGTGACATAAAATGTATAGATGGAGGTCAAAACCACTTTCATAACAAATAAGCTAAGGGAAGAAGAAAGCTAGAAGATCAATTTCTGCAGCCTCTTTAAACCAGCACTCAAAATACGAACCCTGGTCTGTCCTCTAAGAATATATTGTGATCAGTTGTATTAACTGATTGCAGCAGTCATAGGTAAAAACATGAATGAAAGAAAGAAAAGAATTCTCACTTATCTGCTTGTAATTATGCTGCCCGACCATGATGCTAAACTCATTCAAAGACATCTGTTATTCAACTTTTCTCATTTCCTTCCCTTGAAGATCACTTCCACTTTGGGTATTAACAGAACACCCTTCTCCAAGGCCCACAAATGCTTTGCTAGCGCAGCTCACACTCCCTCATCGGCACTTCAGTGTCACTGCTGTCTCCACAGCAGTCATGCTCTAATCGCCAGGTTCAATTTGAGGAGGAAATGGAGAATTGGAAACTAAATTCCTTCCTAAAATCCCAACTCACTCTCTCTTCTCTAATTCCTTTCCCCCCACCTCCTCTCCACCTTCTCCTAGAAGCAGTGAGTATCACACACACACACACACACACACACACACACACACACACACGGCACCCCTTTCCCGGTTTCCAGCAGAACTCAGAAACTGGTGCATTTGCTGTGCATACCTGTGAGACCTGGTAACTAGAGGCTGAGCTGGAGATCCTGAGTGAAAATCACTGCATTCAAGTGATAGCACAGGATTTTGCGAGGCTGCAGATACAATATTAATTATTCACACCAAAAAATGAGTTGCACCTGTACTCAAATGTAACTATTTCAAATAAAATTATAGCATGCAGATGATTTCAATCCCTTATCACATATTTGTGTCTTAAAACAATTATGTTAAAAGAGGCTCCCTCAGGCAATAAATCTTCACACATAACTTAACTCCCTTTTCCATGCTAACCAGACTCTTCTGTAATAAAACCAAAACTTATCTGACATGTTTGCAGAGCACTTTATCCAAAGAGTCCCAAAGGTTTTACAGATTTCATTCTGTCAGAGGGAAGGGAGTGAATTATTCACCTTACAGAGAGCTGTGAATAACGTTTCCTGGCTATTTCAGTCAACTACTGCTAATGGTGATAAACTAAATCGGGCTCCTCCAGCCCTTTATGGGCCAGAGTCCATAGTTAAGCTTTCCAGGGCCCAGCGAGACTAGCTCTCCTCTCCTCTGTCAATCTCCCCCATCTTTCTCCCTTGACTTTCATCACAAACCATCTTTCCCCTCTTCCCTCTGATTAGTCACCAAGTCCAAACTTGGAAACAGAAAAATGAGAACACTTCAAAAAGTGTTCATTGCACTAAGTGACCCCATTACTGTGAAATGCTAACATCATGTCCAAGAACAAGCCTCCATTCCATCTAAAAGCCTCCTGTTCCCATCCACCACTCAAATTAAATTCATTCTTCTACCTGTATACTGCCTGCCGCTTGTCACCATGGGAAGCAAAACGGAAAAAAGAAGTAGGAATTGATCAAAACAAAACAATATCTAAAGATGGGCACCTACATATATAAGTTATGGAAGACATGACAAAAGTATAAAGAAAATACCCAGAAAGTCCAAAATAGTATACAGGAGACCTCTAACAAGGACCTAGCCACATAACCCATGAATACTTCTTCAGACTGGGTAATAATTCTTCTCAAAGAAGCAACCAGAATTACCCCATGTCTGTTCAAGTGTGGAGGAAATGTATCATTTGCCTGCATGAGTTTCCAGGAGATTCAACAACAACCTCTGTTGATTCTTTCACTCACCCAACAAGAATCAAGCTCCTGCAATGTGCAAAGCACATCCATATCCCAACCCGCAACAGTGACCCGCTGGGCATGGCTTTCTATTTCCTACCATTGGCTTAGCCTTAGATGGGCAGAATCTTAAAAGAGCTAACCACAGAATTGTTGATGTATCACTAGGAACACACACACACAAAGTATTCTTTTTAATGTTAACATTACTTACACCATCGTAATAAATACACACAGAACTGCAAGTAAACATCTTTATAGATTAAGAATCAATGGTGTAAATGTTTCAGCTTCAGTTCTAGTATCTAATCAATCCAGGAGAGCTTATTACTGTGAATATGTCAAATCAATAAAAAACACACCTTAAAAATACCTATAAAATAGAATGCTTTAGGGCAGATACTATAGGAGTACAAGGAGCAATTACACTGCACAATTATATAGCATAATACACAGCAAGTACTTATCTTAACTGCCCATGAAAAATGATGAGATGTCTGAGGCTAACTCACTTCCCATTACATCTTTCTCAAAATCCAATATCTAGAAGTAGATTTCAAGTCCTTTATGCACACATTCTGGCATCTGGCATCAAAACTGAAATTTTCAGTGCCAATTGGACTAATGGAAGGATTTGAAAATTATTTTTGGAGCATGAGTTCCTCAGGTACCAAGAAGGACATGACTGGATGCTACAGAAAGACGCAGACCCACACCCGAAGAAGCGGTCTGTTTGAGGAGGTCCACGCAGTCGGATCTTCCACAGGACACTGCTGCTCTTCAACTTCTGTTGAGCAGAGATGGGAGGAAGGCACCGATTCCCTGAGCTGTGATCTTGGTCCTGTGCTTTCTTCAGTCCTCAGAGCTTCTGCACCTGGAGATTGCTGGTAGAGGCTGACCTCCCCAGCATCTGATGTCACAGCACCAGCACATGGCTCTCGTCTGAACAGAAGTTTCGTGGTCAAGAGATGGGAACAAAAAAGAAGGGAAAGGACAGGAAGAGAAGAAATGAAGGGAAGAAAAAAAGAGAAAATAAAGACATGAGAAGAAATAAAATGAAATATGACCTGATGGTTTGAAAACCATTTTAACCTGTGGAAGATGCTTGTGCCACATTAACTGAAGTTGTTCTGCAGCGTCCTTTGGAAGGTCGCCCCTTGATATGGATGAGACTCTAAATACCTTAGGTTCATGCTCTGAAAGCTGCATCTTTAATAGGGCCAGGGCCAAATGTAAAAGTGAATGAATGATTGTAGGACTAGATACTCCTTTGTATGAAGAATGTATGGGGTGAAAATGAGGAAGTATAGCCTAAAGAAGATAAATAAACCACTGAGGAAAAGAATCATTGACTTCAATTGCTTAAAGAGGTGTCACATAAAGACAGATAAAACTTACTCTCCAGGGACCTACAACCTGAAGAAGGGGAACTAATGGGAGAAATTGTCAGTTATATTATAAAGAAAGGGTTTGTTTGTTTTTTTAATTGGGTTCCCGGTACAAGACTAGGTCATCTTGTACTGGAGTGAACCTCTATCACTGAATACAGTCAGATACTATTAGAGGTGAATGAACTTAATAACTTCTCAAACTTCTTTATATTCCTGCCTCTTGAGAGAGAATGTTATCATGAGCCATAACTATTAAGGAAACAGAGCTTCAGATAGAGAACATAGCCTGGCTGCTCTAGAAAGGAGAACGTTCCGAAAAGAACAGCTGTAAAAACCAGAAAAGAATCAGAGCAGGGAGCTGTCACCGTACTGAATATAATAAGTACCAAGGTGATGTCCACCCAGTGTAATGGTACTCAACTTAAACCTGTTGAAAACAGCTGGGAATATTCTAGAAGGAAATAACCAAGCTAGAGCTGTCATAATAACGTGAACTTTTCTTAAAAGAAAGGTTTAATACACAGACTCTCTTTTTTGTTTGGGTTTTGGGTTTTGGTTTTTTTGTGTGTGTTTCACTTTTGCTCTCTGAAATATTTTGTTTTCTTTGAGGCTAAAGTGGATGCTTATATAAAGTCGTTGACATGAACACAATTGTAATGCTTTGCTGGTTTTGCTGGGGCTTCGTTTTCGCACTTTGTGTGAAGTACTGGCGTGACGGTGTTGCCCAGAAAAGCAGCCCCCATGACTGGGCGGACAGGTCATCTGCAGGTGGGAATTCAGTCTCTTCAGGTCCTAAGTGCAAACCTCACAAGAGCTGGATGGAGGTGATGGCGAGTACTCAGACTCTGTCCAATAGCTTTAATGGCTCAATAATCTGCACTCGTGCATTTCATTTTGCTCCAGAGACTAACCGTTCACTAGGTGACACCCGCAGGAACCCACCCAACTCCACTAACACGAGTTCCGAGAGACCAGGCCCCACAGTCACACTGTGGTTACCAGGAGTGTCTGTGGACTCACCCTACGCAGCTCCACAGGGGCCCGGGGGGAGGGTGAAGTCACCCCTGGAGCAGGGCCAGCGGCAGAGCAAAGAAAAAGAGCGCGCGAGAATCACTGAAGCCCCCACCGGAAGTGACAGCGCCACTTCCTCTTGCACGCCATTGGTCGGAGCAAGTCAGGTGAGCACCCTTTGGTCAAAGCGGGTGTGGTGATCCCTGCACTGTCACAAGGCAGAGGCCACCACCAAGACAGAGCGGTTCAGACTGGCTCAAATTCTATGTGAAGCTAAGTACTTCTCACGAGGACGAGATGTGATGCCCGGGATGGACCACCCAGCACTCACAGGGCCAGAAGGGTTTTTAACAGAATCCCCTGAAATCCCCAACGAAGTCCACCGAGTGGGAATAAATCTTGAGCCCTTCGCCTCCCAAGACCCTTTTGCAGCCTGCCTCCGCCAAATCCTCCATTCGAGGATGGTCTGTTGTGTGGATTTAGAAATGAGCCTCTAATCACAATTTGCTCATGCGTCTAACCCCCGAAACCGAGCCCTTCAGAGCATGACTACATCACTGCCTCCTAACCAACGATGGTCTTCCGTTAAATGCGTTCTGAGCCAGTGGTTGCTTTGAGAAGATAAAGACAGGAGAGAAGGTGACTACAATTCAGCCCGGGTTTCCCAACGCCTGTGACTCCCCGGGCATGGAGGCAGGTCACAGTGCAAGCACCTGGAAGGGAATCATCCAAATGTAGCATCTCCTCATTCAAGAGTAACACTACGAAAAGAAAGAAGTGTCTAAAGTATCATTACTGCTTTTTTTTTTTTTTTCCTAAAGGTGGCTGGAATTTCAATCTTCTCCAAGGAAATGTGGACCCGTTAGATTGTTTTATACATGAATGTTTCATCTTTATCATTCATGCCATGGCAAAGTCTCTCATCTTCGTTTCTCTTTTTACTGGAGGAGCTGTAGGGAAAGTCGTTCAGGGAACTCCATCCTTATTAGATGCGGATCAGGCAGACCCTGCTCTCTCGGTTTCAGCTCTTCTTTCAAGGCATCAGGGGCAGGATATTATTTGCAAGCAGCCAAGGTAATTACCATCCAGCAGGGTCCAATTGTTTTCAATTAAAAGCTTTACTGCAGTCTTTAGTTTTAATACCACTGTGGCCATCTGCTTTCACTAAAGATCTACCAGCCAAAAGCTCAAGCCACATCTTTTGCTATTAACTCCGAAGAATCATTTTCCTTCAAAATGAAAAAGCCTAGTAGTCCAGAAAAAATACGGAAATTGTCCAGCATATCTTTGGTGGCCTAGAAAAAGCTATGTTATAGAACACTAGAAGGTCACGCGTCAGAAAGGCAAGCACTTCTTCCCTGAAGTGCTAGGTAACTGTCTTCACTCTCTGCCTCTCTTCATTGGGAGGATTAGCTTGAGCTGCTCTCTTTCTCACTTCCAGCCAGCCTCACTGCTCTCTCAACTCCAGTGTGGTCACATATACCATTTCGTTAGAGACAGTTTCCATTTTTGATATTCACTATCAATCCAACTCTGCATAGCTCACCATCAACTGAAATCCAGGAAGAACTAAATCGTAAAGAATTATCCAAGGTAGCTAATGGGCGTCCCCATGTGAGAGAAAGCATCTTAGCTGCCTCATAGCTTAGAGCCTGGAGTCTGTTTCTGAGTTCACAAAATTATTAGAAATTAACTTGGGTGTCTCATGGACCTGTGAGGTGACAACCTGGGGACTAGACTTGGCGTTTTCATCACACATAGAGCCTACTCTTGGTGGTTTAGACAGTAAGTTGACTCCACAAAAGCCATTCACACAGCATAATTCTCCCTGCCTTCCTCTGGAACTCAGACTCTGGCAACTCAGGTGGCCATGAGTTGCAGCTCTGGCCAGAAAAGGGGACATAAAAGTCCCAGAGAGGGATCGTTGGTGCAGCAGTCCCACGGCAGAGGCTATGCTGCTGTAACAAACAGCTCTAACTGCTCTCACCACGGAGTAGTTCAAGGCGGGTCTGTTGGTCAAGTCAAGAAAAAGGAAAAAGCCTTAGAAAGAGAACACATTGGGGCCCATTGTTTGCATTCCCTTTATCACTTTCTGCATGTATCTTGGACCAGGAGTCTGAAGGAGCAGGAGCCGTCTCTCGACCAAGGGTCAGTAACATGGAGACAAAGGCATACTCAGTAGGCATATCCAGCAGACATCAGAAGGACTGAGTCCTGAATGTCACAGCACCAGCCCTAGATTGCTTGTGCCTAGACATCTGCTATATGAGGTATAACAAATCGAAGCCATCTCAGAGCAGTGGTTTTCAGAGGGAGGGGAGAAGAGTAAGGGGGAGGCTTTCTGAATTCACAGTCATCCACACCAAAAAAAAAGCAGTCACAAAAGAATCTGAGAAAACCACCAGTTCTACCCACCTGGGTTTAGATCACAGAGGTATTCCCATTTTGAAGCAGCAACTTTCATCTCCTAGGTCTCAAAATCATAAGATGGGTGGAGGGGGCGTCTTGAAGGAATCCTCCTAACTACAAGAATTTTTAATGCAAAGACAGAAACCCACGTGTGATAGTTATTGTTATTCTCCAAACACTTCTAGCCTCTCTTTTTCCGGCACTAGGATAATAGGATGCTTCCCTATGCTTTGACACGTGCTAAAACCATATGATCTTCTTGGGTCAATGAAACAACCCAAATGAAAGGTCAGCCCGCAGATGAAACGTTAGGGACCAGTGTGAACTTAGCCAGGTTGCATTTCTCCCCTTTCGTGATGGGGACGTGCACGGCGACATGGAACATCGTGTCAGCCCGGGTCCCCGAAGGCCTTCCACACTCACTGACCCAGATGACCCTCACTAACCATGCATGACCAAGAAACCTGCCTTGGACTGCTCCCCAGTGAGAGAAGTGAGAGCTGTTTGTTACGGCATCAAGCCTCTGCCTTGGGACTGCTGCACCAGTCGTGAGAAACGAGCCTTAGAAAACACAGGAACAGCAAGTCTGAGAAAAGGATTCATGAAAACAACTTAGGAAGGCATGTTTAAGCAGATATGCCAAGAACTGTCACAGACGGGGAAGGACAGGGCCATGGTTCCCAAACTTTGCTGCACAGGACAGTCATTTGGGGAGCGCCTAGTAATCCGGAAGCCCAGTCAACGGCCCACACGACTTAATCAGAGTGTCTGGGACTGGGAACCAGGCACCTGCATGTTACAAACACCTCTCCCATGCACGCAGTGGTTCCAAGGCACAAGAAAGTTTATGAATCACTCCATCAGAGCCTTTTTACTAAATTAAAAAAAAAAATTTCTTGATGAGTACAAAAATATTTTAAAGAAAAAAAGCAAGCCATCCATCAAGTCGCCATTGCTACTAGGACAGTCATTCACAACCTGTCTCTCTGGTCCAGAGAGAAAGGGAGCGGACGACACTGTCAGTGCCTTTGGGCACCAATATCATCCCAGAGAGTCAACCTTTCAGCAAAATGTGACAGCATCTTTCTCTGGGGGTCACCTCCTGCCCACAAACCCTGGAATTGCTTTTAAGAGCAAGAGCATCCAGCGCGCCTACCCATCATTCTCCCCAGGTCCTCGAAGGGGGTCATTCCCGGGGGTCCTGGTGGTCTCCCGAAGGCTTCAGGTCTCAGTCCAGCACGTCAGGAGAGAGGAGCACAGGCTGTGGGCTGTTAGTCCCACCAGGCTGCAAGGCCCTGCCTCCGTCTGCAATCTGCTTCTGCCCTCAGGCAGCCATATGGAAAATCTCCATCGAATTGTTCTTTCTAGAAAAGAACAAAGTAAGAATGAATTAGAAATATGCAAGTGTTTGCATAGTCTCCGGTTCCCAAGACCCACGCCCCCAGCTATTGTTTATAAGGCTGATGAGAATCTTAAGTAGAATCAGGCCAACCTGGAGCAGTCGGAGGAGGACCTGAGAAAGAGGGACCTGGGGAGCCCTTCACGGCCTTTCTGATGAGCCTTGTCTCACGGCCTGCTGTCCCCGCCGGCCTGCATCCCAGGCCGCAGCCCCCGTGCCTGCCAGGGCCTTCGCTGCTGTTTTAAGAGTCAGGCAAGTAGCAGAGCGATCAGATGCTTTCTCTCCAGACGGCTTGGCTAATGGCCACTTCCTGTGGTTGTCAAATGAAAAAAGAAAAACTAACATATCCCCAGTGACTTACCGTGTCACTTCCCGTATCTGACTCTGGCAGCTGCATCGTTTCACATCACTCGTAAATTAAGAGCCTCTTGCGAGGCTGCCACGGCTGAACCCTCCACCCCATTTTGCTGATTATAAGGAAACCTTGCCAAGGCTTCCATTATGAATAGTCATTTCCTAACATGTAACTCCAACAACGCGGACATAGGATCGTATATTAAATGAACGAATGCAGGCGATCTATCTCCCCTGCATGTCTCTGAGCTCATTCTGAAGATTAAAACGACTTCCTTAAGTGTCTCCAGCTAACACTGGAACCAGGAGGTCAGCTTCCCCCGTCAGCACCCCCAGCGTCCCTCCTACTGCCCCACTCTCTGCTCTCGTTCAGTTTGTCCTCCCTCTGCCTGGCCTGTGAGACGGGATGAGGAGACCTCAGGCTCCCACACTTTGTCTTGCTCCTCAGATGTCGTGTGGTGTGGCCGCCGGACAGCTTGGCTAGCTCCCTGGTGGGGCGGGTTACCCAGCTCTGAGTCCAGCACCCTGGGGAGGTAAGCAGAGATTTCCAGTCTGGCCGGTGCTTGGAGGAAAGACTCACCTATGGATTCCTATGTGCATTTGTTCTGTGTTGTAGGATGGTTTTGTGTCTTCAGTGCAGACTCGTGAACAGGCCCTGGATTGAGAGTCAGATGGTCCAATTTCCATGCCAGCTTTGTTTCTCACAGCACAGCCTCCAGGAACCCTTCGGGAAAGTGAGCTGTGTTTGGGCAAATTCTAATCACCCTGACCCTCAGTTTCCCCTCTGCAAAATGGGGATAATACTGAAATCTCCACTTGCAGGATTGTTGAGAGAATCAGTGAGATGATTTATGTGAAAAGACACCGTAAAATGAAAATATATTAGCTGTACTTATTGCTGAAAAAATAAGAATGGATTCACCAATCCAATTCACTATTTGCCAGCTGCATGTCTGTAAACAAGAAACCCAGTACCTCAGGTCCTTCCAACAGCCCATGGTTCATTGTTAAGTTTGTTGTGAAGGTGAAAATGAGATGATATAAAATACACATCACAGTACTCAGCCAAAGTAAGAGCTTGCTAAATGACCACTGCTTTTATTTTTATTATTCATAGTATTATTCCTAGAGGATAAGCAGATACAAGACATTTCCCAGAAAAATACATACGATGCCATTTCTACATTTTGTGAGTCTCAAAAATGAAGGATCAGGGAAGCATGCTTTTTCCATTTCTAAAATGACTTTGATTTAAAAATAAAGACCAGCATTTGATAGCTCCAGAAGATTGTGTAACGGATTTGGGAACGCTGGGAAAAAAAAAAGAAACTCAGAGAACAGCTGAAACACCACAGCTTAAATAGAATCAGTCACTGAAATCGCTCTGTAATTTGCTTCAGTGTTTTGGAGGGGACTTCTTTTTTTAACTATCCATGTGTCCTAAATATATAATTATATGGCAGAATAGAATAGCTCATTTAGAGTTATTGAGGTCTATTATATACGCCGACAGGACCGTGGGGCGGGGTTTGGAGAAAAGGGACGGTCATGAACTTGAATGAATATCAAACACGAGCAGGGGCAGACGGTATAGATGATTTCGAAGCCAGTTTCCTGCTCGCCTTCACCTGTCTCCCCAAAGACAGGCAGAACGCTTCCCTGACTTCACCTCTAAGTGGTTTCAATTGATGTTACATGATCGTTCAAAAGCTCCAAGAACCTTTCTGTAACGTTTCTTAAGAGCAGAGTACAGGTGTGTGTGCGTGTGTCTGTGTGTGTGGAGTGTGTCTGTGTGTCTGTGTGTGTGCACGTGTGTAACTGTGTGCATGGGGTGTGTCTGTGTTTCTGTCTGTGTGTGTCTGTGTGTGTGGGGTGTGTCTGTGTGTGTCTGTGTGTGTGGAGTGTGTCTGTGTATGTGGAGTGTGTCTGTGTGTCTGTGTGTGCACGTGTGTAACTGTGTGCATGGAGTGTGTCTGTGTGTCTGTGTGTGTCTGTGTGTGTGGAGTGTGTCTGTGTGTCTGTGTGTGTGGAGTGTGTCTGTGTGTGTCTGTGTGTGAAGTGTGTCTGTGTGTGTGGAGTGTGTCTGTGTGTGTCTGTGTGTGAAGTGTGTCTGTGTGTGTGGAGTGTGTCTGTGTGTGTCTGTGTGTGTGTCTGTGTGTGTGTGTCTGTGTGTGTGCACGTGTGTAACTGCCTGTGTGTCTTTCTCTCTAAGGTATGTGGACTCTAAAATGCTGAAAACTCTCTTGAACACAGAGACTCAATTGTTGGAGGAATAAATCAGCCCCCTTCCCAGACGCCATCCCCTGACACCAGCCTTTGAAACTTGTAAACGTGAGGTCAAAAAGAAAAACACACGTATTCTACTACACTGACTTGGATTTAAAACAGAATTGGCTAGAACCATGATCTTCCAGCGGAGTTAATCACCTTGCCAATAGATCCCTGTTGATTAACTGATGAATTCAATGCGGCCTTTTTGTCAATTTCCATTCCTATTGGATAGCTTCTCTCCCATCAAGACAAATTAGGGCATCAGAGACCATACACTCAAAATCCACTACTTAATTTGTTTTCCAAGAAAAAGCCAAGACTGCTGACAGCTTAGAGGTGCCTTACACGACGGACGCCAGCGGTCTGGGAATGGGAATGCTCGGCTCTGTCACCCGTGTACAGGAGCACTCTTGGGGCGCAACGGCATAAGGGGAGTGGTCCTTCCTGCTTATTTACGCCACTGCAGACTGAGCTGGTTAATCTTTAACTTCCTGTACTTCAAGTGTGAAGAGCAACATTTTATCCAAACGCATTCACCTACCCAAGGGACAGCCCCGTGAGAACCAGCACCCGCAGAGGCCAAAGGACCACGTGACACGTGTGCTCCAAGTGTGCATGCTGCCGTCAGCCGCCTCCCACCTCCCAAAGATCCGAAGCTCTCTGAGGACGCCTTGCTAAGGCATCTGTCTTCTCTGGAAATCACAGGACCCTTCTGGGGCTGCCAGGTGTCTGTGACCCAACCAAAGGAAATTTCATGTTGGATTTTGTTCTCGGGGTGATTTCAACCAAAACGGAGATTCTGGCATTTAATTTTCAAGATCCCTTCTCCTCACCATCCAGGGCCAACACTCCTGACCACTCGGCCCCACCTTGCCCCGGGACGCTGTGAAAGCAGCATTGACCGTGCTCTCGGGCCTGCAGTTCCGGCCTAGCCCCGCTCAGCACGTCCCTCGCTCCCCTCTGGTCATCACCCTGCTCCAGCCCGAGTGGACGGCTGTGTTCCCAGGAGCAGCTGGCTGAGGTGACAAGCAGCTGCAGTCTTTTGTGATTCGTCCTCAGGGTCCGTCCAGATGTGCTCCTCACCCCAAAGAACTGACCGGCAGTACTGATGCCACCGCTCCCAGCACCCCTACAAGCCTCCTTCCTCTGGCTTTGCCATTTGCCACCGAACAGCATCTCTCCGTGTCCAGGACGCAGCCAGGCTCCTCCGTCTTCCCCGCCGCCCATGAAGGCGCACAGCCCTGTGAACCAGCTAGATTCTCCTCGAGTGGTCGGCACAGAGAACAAATCCGTCCCCACTGTCAGTCTTAGCGCCTCCATTTACAGGTGAGGAAACTGAGGCACAAAAAGGACCATTAACAAGCCCAGGTCACCACTGATAAGCCAGGGTCAGACCCCAGGGTGGCCCCAGAGCGCGTGTCCTGTGTCCCCATCCACATCAGCTTCCAAGCTGCTCTTCCTTTCTCTCTCACCAGACACTCAGCCTGACGGAGCCTTGTGTCATCTTGGGGTTGTCATGTCTTCTGTGTCTGTGACATCATGTTATCACTTGACACGCCAGCCAGGCCCCACGAGGAAGGGACCACCGCTCAGACTCTGTGTGCAGCCAACAGAGAGGTGTGGGCTACTGTCCCCGCACCTTGTGGGTGCCCTGGCCAAGCCGTCTCGTCTCTCTGCTCTGTTTTAAACGCACAGTCACTGATCTGAGGGCCTGCAAACACGTCCCTTCTAAGCAAACACTGACACGCCCCAGGAACCCCGCTCAGGGTCAGGGAGTCTGGGTCTCTGACAGGGATACGTGGCGAGTCCCAGCTGACAGCTCCTGGGCTTGGAGACGTTCCTGCTTGGATTGGACAATGAGCCGCGCGAGAGGAAGGACTCAGCCGGATCCCAGGGAAAGCCAGCGTCGGGAGGCAGCTGGAAGGACAGATCAAATTGCTGTGCCCATGTCTGCAGAGGCCAACTTCTATGCTGAGACCGACCCCCAAGCAGAGCCCAGCCCCCAGGGTCCAGGTAGCTCTGATACCACAGAAGGGGAGCCGCAGTTAAGGGGCACCCAGGGGACCCCCCCTTCACAGGAGGAGGACAAAGGTCTGTCCAGCATGGAGTCCACAACCCCACAAATTTCAGTGGGTCCCATAGGCGAAGCGATGCTGCTTGTGAGTCAAAGCTCATCCTCATCTCAGCCTGACTTCTCCTCTGACCTCTATTTGACATTTGCTTCATGATTTAATTTCCCTTTTCCTATTCCCCTTTCTCTTGTTTACCCACATCCCAATTGGACTGAGCAGCTGAATTTTCATCACTCAAGTCAGAGGTCTGAAGGAAGTATATGAGCTTTGGGTCCTTGCCAGCCGGCCCAGGTCTGTTCTAGTTCATTCGCCGTAAAACCATGAGTCAGCCTGACCCAGCTGACTGCTCCATCTTCCACAGGTGTTGGCCCCGGGAAGGAGAGAGGGAAGGGAAAGGTTTTTCTGCTCAGCTTCGCCCACCCTCAAGGACAAAATCCCATCTGCACCAGCTGCTCTTGGCAAAGCTCAGTGAGAACTGAAGTTGATCCTGGGAAAAGCAGTTTCTGTCTGCTTTCAACCCGGCTTCTTATGGAGACCCAGTGAGGAAGCAGTGACATGCATGGGGTAGCTGAATGCTCCCTGAATCGCCAGCAACTCTGCCCAAACCTCCCCAACCAAGGCTTCCCTAGATGAGCTTACTGTGCTCACCAGGGGCTTCCAGCGAGTCCTTCCTCAGGAGCCCGGATGAACCTTCAGAGCTGCCGACAGGATGAAGCCTTTCGGAGCCTGCCCACTTGCCTTCCAGCCCCTCCGTCTCCTGAGCTGGATCCACCGAGACCAGCCCTCTACTCGCCACCCCTTTCCGCAAAGCCCTGCGAGAGAGAAAAGGAGATGGAGGAGAATACAGCTCCCTCTCTAGCTAAGAGGCCAGTAATGTGCAGCTCTGCAGGGTTGAAAATGCCAGAAATCTCCCTTATCCTGAGATAAAATGATGCTCGTAAGTGATTCTAAGGAGGGACCCTTGGTGGGGACAAACAGGCGGCCCCAGCCCTATGTCCACACCTTCCCTCCAAGAGTTCCTGGGCGAGTCGAGTCGGCTGGCAAAACTCAGAAGGTGGCTGCCCTCCAGCCAAGCCCGCTTTTTTCAGTTGCCCTCATGGGCGTGGGGGCAGGACAAAAGAGAGATCTCAAGCTGCCGAGTGTCCCTGAGACCCTGGCTGTGGTTTCACGTGTGGAACTGGCCCAATCACAGAGACTAGGTGACCTGTACATTTCTGGGTGAATTGCATCGCCAAAGAAACACAAACTGACCTGCAGATACCTCCGACTGCTCAGCCACCTCAAAACTCTTCACTCTCCAAACCCGTGAGCTGTGGGCCACCAAGCCGTCTGTCCCCAAAATGGAGCTGCAGGGTCCAATTTGCACGTGGCCCTAGAGGGTGAGGACAGGGATGACCGTCCAGGAGAGCAGGCTGGCCCCTCAGCGGACATGGGGTGAGGTGGAGGCAGGAACTGCCAGCTGGGTGCTGTAAGCGGGTTGGAGACAAGAGGTGTCTCTCTCAGGAAGGTGTGAAAGTTCTGTGTGGGGGCAGAAAGAAAGTACAGAGCAAGGAGATTCAGTTCATGACAGTGAGAACTCTGACAGAGACTCGTGGTCACCATTTCTAATCTCCCCTTCTTCTGCAGAAGTAGAATCCACAATTCATGGTGTAACTTGAGATCCAAGAGAAATCTTACCCTTCCTTCCAGTCCTTCCCCTTATGACCAGGAGTGTGCAAACATGAGTTGTGCACAAAACATCTGGTTGTGTCCTCCCATCCCCCACCAATCCTCCTCAAGAGCTAGGATCTGGAGATAGTGGTGGAACATTGTGAACTTTCCAAAATAGAGCAAGGGCTTAAGAGAAGAGGACTGTAGGCTTCCTGACTCTTCAGAGCCCTGACAACAGCCATGGATCCCCCAGACTGGGCTGTTTCATAGGAGACAAGTAACTTATAAATCTCCCAAAAGGTGGATCGAAGAAGGGAGAAGAGGAGCAGAGAAAAATGGAGAAATAAATTATAGATAGGCTTCAACATGAATATCCAAATAAAAGTCCCAGAAAGACAGAAGAGAGAAAACCATCAACAAAATCATTTAAGAATGTTTTTTCCCCAAATGGACATGAGCTTATAAATTGGAAGACCCACCAAATACCTAGCACTGTGGTGAAAATAGATTCGCTCCAGAGCATAAATTTTGTCACGAAGGACATAAAATGCTCCCAAAGCATTTCAGAAAGAAAAGAAAAATAACAGGCATCCTACTAAGGATCCAAAAAAATCTAAACATCATCAGACTTCTCACCTGCAATGTTGTAAACTAAAGCAAATCCTTCGTGATCTTAAGGAAGATAATTTCTGATCTAGAAGTTGGTAGGCAGCCAGAGTTGTAATCAAGAGTATTTTGCTGAAGATGCTTGCAACTATGTTCCTCAGATATTGGTCAGTAAGTTTCTTTTTTTGTCACTGTAATCAAGTATAAGGGTCAAATAAAGATATTTTCAGACAAGCCAGTTCTCTGAAAAGGTAGTGCCCTTTCAAAAACTAGATGAGGAGAGGAATCCTTATTTATCTTCAAAGCTGAATGACCAGAAACTCATTCTTTAGAGCAGCATTTGTTTTGTCAGTTTATTTTTATTTCATAAACTTCCAATAACCTTTTTTTCCAAAACGGATGTTTGTCTACAAATTAGAAGGACTCACATCCATTTTATAAACATCTAAGTGGGAAAACTAATATTCTATGATATTCTTCTTCTGTGTCACAACCAACCATGACATAAGAAAATAAGCTTCAAGAAGATCCAGCTAAAATAATTAAGACAAAGGGCTCATGAGATTGTTTTTAATAATCATATACTTGTACAGATGACAGCCAGTAAGTCTGGAAATCATGTGTTTCCTCTTTATACTGCTTTCCAGTGGGCATGTGGTAAAGGGTTGTAGCTTACTTTGTGGAAGGCAGTGCAGCAAGAAGGCCACACCGGCAGGGCCGGCACAAAGGGCCACCCACGACAAAGGGAGGAGCAGCCTTCTGCCGGACTTGACAAGCTGTCGAGCACGGATTCCTTTACTGAGCATTGAGCACATCACACATACTGGGAGAAATGAAAAATTCTGTTCTATACAGATGCTCACAGGCTCACACACTCATGTGGTCGCAAACTCTGTGGTCCCATTCCTGGCAAGAGTGCTAATCTAGAGAATTAACAGAAAGACCTGGAATTCAGTCTTATAATTAAATTAAATTTTAATTCCTAATTTACCAGGCATATTTAAAGAATGACATTAAGACTGGCTTTTGGATTGTATAAAATATCCTCATAGAATATAGGCAACGATACAATTATTCCTTTTGACCTGCTAATAAAATTGATTATATTATTATGTCTCCTAATGTCAAACCATTCTGCGCTGGAACAAGTCCTTTTCATTACAGTTATGTTTTATGGTGTCCCTGCTGGAATGAGTCCATGTATTTCCAGTCATAAGCAAGATTCCTCTGTAAATGTTGTCACTGCTGCTGTTGGCAGATCAGGGTTATACTTTCTTCCAAAAATAAGTTGGAAATTTTTCCGTCCCGTTTCATATTCTGAAATATCTTAATATGATAGCAATTACTCAGATGAACTGTGATGGCATTATAGAACTGGGCCTTAAAACTATGTATGTACTTTGGGAGATCAAGTTCTTTTTATGTTTTACTCATGTTTTCCACTATTCTTTGATTTTCAGTCTATTTAATATTATCACTTATTTTTTTTATTGAGTCAAGCAATTTTTTCAATTTTTATTTTTCTAAAAAGTCATCTATTTCATGTAGGTTATTTTTTAAGTTTACCATAACATACATATACATACATATATACAGACACACCACACACATCAGGTCAGGATTCCCTAGAGAAACAGAAATAAGATCAATAAGACAATTTATAAAGATATTTATTTTAAGGAATTGGGCTAAACAATTACAGAGTAGGGGTTGGCAAATCTGAATTTCATAGGGAAGACAAACTAGAAATTCAGGCAGGATTTCTGTAGCAATCTTGAGACAGAATCCCTTCTTTTCTGTGAAACCTGTTTTGGTCGGGGGTATGGGGGAAGCTGAGCTTCTCGACATCATAGGTGAGTATCCAAACCAGCCTCTCACTCGCAGACCCATTTGGGGGCCCCCTTTCTTCAGTCTAAAGATATCAGCATCACTTGTTAATGCCCATCAGAAAGTATGCATATGGAAGGGCACTAAAGATAAAAGCAGACAAAAACCATGAAGCCAGCTGATGCCAGCCAGTCTCCTTTGTTGACATAAATACAGCATGAGGAGCACACAAACATTTTAGTCCCAGAGACAGAGATGGAGACTTCCATGGATCTGCCACCCAGCCCCTGAGGGACTGAGCTGGGTCCTGCTGCCGCTGTATTTCCAACCCGTGAGAAACAGAGGTCCATGCTCAGGGCCCAGTATGGCGCCACCCTCTGAGGAGACCCGTTCTCTACTCGGAGACAAAATGACGACATCAAATCCCTTCCAGCTTACGGGGTCAGTGGTTACGTCTCACAGAAATAAGCATTCACATGTGGCTTTACCTTCTCCTGCTGGTAGAGTCTCAGGCAGATCCACTCGCTAAGGCCCAAAAACACCCTTCGTTCTGCCGGGTCAAATTCCCATGTCACACCGCCTCAGAACTCCTGTCCCACCTGCAACAAAGGAAGGCCCCGGCCCTTGGGTCTTCCTGTGAAAGGACTAGAGCAGCCAGAAGGTGCTGACCAGACAAGAGCATTGGGACAGGAGTGACGTCACAGTGGCAGGGCTCACTCATGAGAGGTCTCCCAGGACGTGCCGTCCTGCAGTGTGCGACATACACATGGCGTGAAGTCCTTGCTCGATGCCAGAGCCTGGTTAGGAAGACACCAGTCGGGAAACCAGGGGGGCGGGGGAAGAAGCAGCCCCGACATCACTGGCAGTGCCTTGCCGGAAACCCTTGGCCCTCAGACGGGCGTTCTGGAACCCAGTGGTACTCACAGCCCCCAGCCGCCCTGCACCAGGAGCCCCAGCTCCAACCGCGGTGCTGTGACAGAGTGCGGGCCAGCCCACCGGGCAGCCGCCCTCCCATCCGGTCAAACTGTCAAAGGCCTTCTCACATGAGGGGAAGGGTCTGTATCACAGAAGCCAGAGGGCAGCAGGGCCTCGCATTCCAGACACGGCCCTAAAACAGAAATGTCCCTTATTATCTATTGTGTATTGGCTGTTTAGAAAATGAGACTCTGAATAATTTTAAAAGAGCTTTTATTCTTTTTTAGCGCAAAAATCTAGGGCAACAATTAAAAGAAGTAAATCAGTCCTTTGCCTCTAAAGTCAAATGAGAGGCGAGTGGAGCACGCTGAGACCCCTACAGCCAGCGCAGTCAGGTCAGGTGGTGGGTGGGGTGCCGTGGGGGTGCACAGGGGTCCGCAGGAGCAGGAGAGGAGCCGCCAGGGATCAGAGGCAGGAGCTGCCAGCAGATGCTCACTTCAGAAGAGGTAAGTGACACGCTGAGGACAACTCTCCAGGAGGCCTGGGAGAGCAGGGTCACCCTGCAGGGACAGGTGACCCTGGCAGGACCCTCCACAGATGGGCTTCCCTTCCAGAGTGCCCTTCTGCCTGCTCAGGAACCAGCAGAACAGAAGCACTTTACTGTCACCAGGTCCTCTGACACCACCAGTGGGTCCCCTCCGGACTGGTAGTTCTCAGCCCTGCTGCACATTAGATTCATTTAGGGGGAGGGAAGAGGGAGGAGAGAAGGGAGGGAGAGAGGAAGGGAGGGAGGGAGGAAGGAAGGAAGGGAGAGAGGAAAGAAGAAAGG